>JAHWFP010157270.1:39076-79462 GCA_023313725.1 Lithobius niger | reverse complement strand
CAAAAGTTATAGGGCTGGTTTAACATAAAGCAGGCACTTAAAGTGGTCATATTCCAACGTGGTGCCTAATCAGGTAGAGGGTGTAAGGTCTGACATAAAAGTATTGCATCCAAAAGGGGAACAATTGGAGTAGTAGAAATATCAACACCGTAATGTTACAAGAGTTAATGTATAAGAGTTAACTTAATCGTTGCATACTAGTGCTTTTCTTGATGGAGGGTAATAAAATCGGGAAGGCAGTTTTCAAAAATAACATTTCATGAGCAGGGTCAATGTATACCAAGACTATACACTTAGATATAAAAATCGGTTAGGGAAATTAACCGTAGAAGTAAAACCTTAGGCATACATTACAAGAAAAAACGCAGTTACCAATTAGCACCTAGGCATACCCAAAATTCAAGAGAGGTAAAGGTAATAACGTGTAAGGCCTTAAAAGCACAACTTGGCGTAATTGTTTACCAAACCCTTCCACTTAGGTCTATAAGAGAACGTCAACAGAGTTCACTTGCCACAGGACAACATGAAAGTACATTAGGTTACTTACAGTACTTCTTAGGAGGGTCAGACTTGCGGTCAGACGTGGCTTGTACACTCCTGGAAAAAAGATAAAGCTTGAGCACAAAGAAAAAAAGCAGTAGAGTAGTAGAGCTTGAACCCCTCGGAATGGAATGCCATACGGTATTGTCCGTGGTCTCTGGGCTTGCAGACAACGGGACAAAAGGACAAGGACCAACAGACAGCATATGAGAGGCCACTTCTTGGACAACAGCATGCAACAAATCTTAAAAGTAGTGGGCTAAACGGTGTACCAGCATACGAGCATTAAGACCGAAAATAACTTGTGGTAGGTACCCAGTGAGCTTGGGGATAGTGACTGCATACGAGTGGATAATTTAACCAGGTAATAGGCCTAAACGCCTATAGGTACGATATAAGCCCTCCAATTAATAACCCTTGTCTGGAACATTTAAAGGGGCAATATCATAGCAAATATGGTTAGGAAACAGGAGAGTAGAGTCTCTAAAACATGAGTGTGATGAGCTATAATTAATTATGGTCGCCTAGGATTCAGACGTATGGGGGAGAAATCACGATTTTCGTACTGGTTTCAACATCAACAACTGCGTCTTGGTCGAATCGGGGTGAGTCCAAGTGTGAGTTAGTGGGTGTTTCCATGGAGGGGTCGGGGCGTAGCTTTCATCTCTAGATCCGAGCCGTAGTGTACTTCCTGGGCTTGCTCGTTGAGGACGTGGATAAAGGTGACAGTAAACCGTGTTTATGTCGACTGTTTTCTAACTGTAATAGCAACTGTCAAGCATCAAGTTAGTCTACAAAACTGGAGGTCGTAAGCACGAAGCTTGTTATGAAACTGTAGCATATAACGTTCAAGTAAGGATCGTATTCTACCACACTGTTGGGGATAGTCATGACAATCCTACGAAGAGTGAGTAAAGCACGCTCGTTACTACCAAACGGCTACCAAAAACAAAAGCGCACGCTCGATGTTACCAAATGCAGGGGTTAGCCACGGCAATGCTACCAAACTGTGATAATCAGAGCTCCCGCGACGGACCTATCGAACAGATCTTCTTGCGCAGCTGATGATTAAACACGTGAATAATTTCTGGATGCGATGCGGTATGTTTTCCCCCCGTATTTGCAGGTCAAGAGGAACGATACAGCCGCGCCCAACAACGGAACTGATGCAGCAGAGTGTCGAAAACACAGTCCTAACCTAAACGGTATGAACCCGTGTGCTATGTTGCGAGGTAAAAGAAAGCACGACGACAATTTCAATATCAAAGAATTAGGTTAGTTCGGCCTACTCTCTAACGCCTAACATCGTTCCTCAGCAGAGGTGGGATACAAACGTGCGTCGTTCCCCGTAGTTAACGTTCTACATGGAGAAAACACAAAGCCCGGATTGACGATCGCTATTGTGGGGTTTTATTAGCATAGATCATCACAATTGTAGTTAGAGTATCAAGGGTTTACAGTTATCAAACTCCAGGTAAAAACACTCGACATAAGTTACGTCATGTTCCATTCCATCACAACCCAAAATGGCGATAAGCCCAGTATATAGTCATAACTGTTATGGTAAACACAGATGTTTGCTACTTATTTGCTCATCCCCAGACGTTCTTCGTCCTCTCCAGGCAATCGGTTATTACACTTTCATGATGCTCCACAAGCCGATTTTTACTTTACCGAATGGGGCTAAACATTCCCCTTAACACTGGCCGAAAAAAGGCCGAATGCCAAAACGGAAAAAAGGCTAAGGCTCAACCCTCCCGACTCGATCGCAGGAAGAAAAAGAAGGAAAATCGGGGTTAACATGGCGTACCTAGACAACAGTTACAACAATGGCTGCGGACAACAACAATAACGTTGGGCCTACAACAATCCAAGCGTCGGCCGCTAAGCTAGTATACATTATAAGAGTTCGCAGAGAAATGGGGGAAATTGCATAAAAATCTTCCGTGTGTCGAGATTACATCTCACACAAAACAGACAGACAAACAAGAAACAAATACAGCGTGCCTAAAGTTTATAGGGGAGGAGGGAGATGAGGCTTAATGGCGCGTCGACAGCTTGGTCATTAGCGCAACCTCAGTCACAGTGCAGTGGTCCGGGTTGCCACTGCACCACACATTACAGAGATATCATTCAAACCCCTAATCTAAATGTTGTCATACAGCTGTACCTCCTGCAAAAATTGAAAAACACCGGACAGGAGGACAGACTTATCGCCCAATTGACGCACAATGTCATGCGGAAGATGGAAACGACGACGAAAAACATCAAGATGGCAACAATCAACAAGGAAGTGCCGGACCGTAAGTGGCCGCCGACACCAATAACATTCAGGAGGGTCAACCCCCCGCAAAAGGAAACAGTGAGTAAGTCGAGTGTGACCAATGCGCAAACGGGCCAACACCACCTCCTCACGGCGACTGCGGCGACACGCCGAGTGCCATCCCTCTACATTGCCTTTAATAACTCGTAATTTATTGCCGTCCTGTCCATCCCACGAGGCTTGCCAAAAAGCATGTAACCTCAGACGCAGAGTTGGAAAAGCGTCCGAGGGAACAAGGCTGAGATCCCTTCCGAGAAGGCCAGAAAGGGCCCCTTTATAGGTGTCGACTATTTTTCCAAATTATCATACGTCACATTTTCTCTCCCGAAAAAAGCTTCACGAAAAAACGTTTTTTTTAAGCTAATTAAACTAGCATCAGGCCATGGTTTTTTCGGACATATTAGTAAACTAACTCTGAATCATTCGTGTTATAACAATTAAAAGACAGGACGAACAAACAAAAAATAATGCGGCCGTACGTAACCAGGTTAACTAAGGTGGCTTGTTACATATGATTCAATTCGGTCCGCAACCCAGATTCATGCTGACATGTTGCACGCCTAGTGCCAAAAATCCACAACAACGTAACATGAACTGAACTACGTAGCAATAAATATATTGCATTATATGTGAACCACCCCTCCTCTCATGCTCGGATAGTAGAATGAATTTCAGTGTTTCAGTATTTCAGTATTCAGTATTTCAGTGATAGCATTGAATAGTATTAAATAGTATTTCGGTATAATAGTATAGAATAGTGGCATTTCGACGACATTAAAATAAAAGTGCAACGATTCCATCAATCAACAAGGTCCACATTTCGTAGTTAGAAGGTGATAAGCTCTACTCCAGATTCGCGCCAAATTTATTGAAGATTAGGACTAGTAATGGCAAGGCAAGACAGGTGTATAAATGAAGCCGCTTTTTCGCATTGAACCATAATATAACAAGTCACCTTACTAAAAAAAAACTGGTTACCTACAAGTCTTATTCTTCAAGCTCCCATGGCCACTAAATGACAAATTTGTCGGTGTAGTACATATTTTAATGCAGGAGAAGGATATGCTTGATTACAGCAGGATGTGCGTAGGTCCGCCGTGTACGATTCCCAGTAAAAATAAATTACGGCAGTAAAAGTTTCGAAGGAAACTTTTAATTTTTTTGGTAGCCTGAAATTAACAATCGCTCGACGTCACTTAAACATTGAAAACGGACGCACCATTGTGTCACCATCGCAACTTCGGAATAGTAATGATGCACGTTTGTATCTCGTGTAAAGAAGAATTTGCCTCGCTCCAATTGACTGGTGTAGAAATTTAATTGAACTGTTTACTGTTTTGTAACCATTTGAAGGTCTGATATTTTTTAAACAAATGTCAGTTGTTATTTTTGTAACAGGATTTTTCAAATATAGAGTATTCTTTTGTATCGTTCCACCGCTCTGAACAACGCAGTTTGATCTCGATCGTAATGTTAAAAAAAATAAATACATTTCTTTGAGCCCTATGTTATGCGAAGTAAACTGACGCTCGTATAGATAAACCGGCTCAATTTTGAACATTATTCAAAATTTGTTTATGGAAAATAAATCTAATAAAGGGAGAATCAAAACAGAACAGCTAGAAAGAGAAAGGCAGTAGAGAGAGAGGCAGTACCGCCAACCCATAAAAAAGAAAAAAATTTCCCATTCATAATGTCTCCGCTTGTGGATGGTATACTATTAGAGAAGTTTTAAAAAATGACGAATTTGGGTTCTACGAATATGGACAACTACCCAAATTGGAAGCACTGTCTAATATCGCACCAGCATCACCTCCTAGAAGAAGAGAAACCCATTGATGTTGAAGTATGTCCGGTTACTCCCATTTCCATGTTTTCTGGAACAAGCAAAGGAAAAGTGTGCCACACCCTCCGCACATTCCAACACACAACGAGTTAAAATGCCACCCTCTTTGCCTCCTTTTGGAGCAAAACGAACCATCAACAGTCGGCTGTCTAACGATGTAATCTGACCTACAGGCACCTTCTTTTTAAGATTGTACTTTAATCAGTTGAAAGATGCTGTTTCAGTCTTGGGTTACATCTCAACATAAGACCCGTCTATATGCGTTAAAGTTTGGGGAAAATGAGCAATATTCTGATTGTACTTCTAGTCTTATCCTTCATTTCCTTTACCGATAATACGCCTAGTTTTGGTTTTTATCCATAGCAATTCGTGATTTACCACTATTTTCATGGGCGAATTTTGTTGAGTTAGCTGAACGGCTAAACGTGTAGTTTTTCTGCTATCAGTTGGTGCTAATATGTTCAACTGAAAATTTGATTTTTCATTGTTTAACTTTTGCTTTTGTTTCTTAAATATTGTCAGAAGTTCTTGAACAAAATGTTAAAAGTACTTTTGCAGAATAAAAATGACTACGATTGAGTAATGGAATCAAGACTCACATCAAAATAATTTTATTAGCCACAGAATCAAGGAGAAGAACATTATTATGAAAAATCTTTGTCAGAAAACCTTACATTGCAAACCCAACAACTGATATCGAAATAATGCCTCAACCATCGTAGAGTGGTCAGTTTTCACCATTTACGCCATTATGATAACTATATTCAACATAGTTTCAGAATTTGCATCCTTTACTTTGATTTCTAGCTGCCTTAATTACAGAGGAGCTGATTTCCCGCCAGACCGTGGACGCATATCCTATCACACTATGTGTGATGGACAGAACACTCCATGCTAGTGGCTGTTGCGCAGCTTGTTCTGGATAAGCTTCTGTGGCAGTTCACCTGATATCACTGTTGTTGACTTGTAGAAGATTACAGTAGCTTGTATTCAATGCAAATGCAGAACTTTTATCGCTGTGATGAAATTTTTGGTTGAAATAAATATTTAAAAAACCGTCCATGCAAGTTTGATGTTCAAGCTGTAGCTAACATAAAATGCAATTGCGTCATCCGTGCGAGAGAAGCACACTCGTATTAAAAGTAGCGACTTATAAAAAGGGTCCTAACAAAAACATTCGGGGGGATGTAAGGGAGCAGAAATTTACGGTTTTGTACCATAATTCGAGTTCCTCTTATTTTGCTATTATTGTTTTTAATCCCGTAGCTCGTAATTTTTTTGACTCAGAGTTTGGCTGGCTTTCGCCTCTGTTTATAAACGGCTACATAAAAATCTAATCGTCCAAAAAAATCGTAAAACCAACAATATCGTTCTGACTCGTCATTGTCGTTGGCTAATGGTTATTTTCTCATAATCAGTCGTTTTTCGAGTGAAAAAATATTCCTTGCTGGAAAACTTGGGTTTATGCGAGCATTGCTGTTCATGGCAGCCTTTTGAAAATACTTGGGCGTGAAACTAAAAAGGAATTTGCTCTTTGCTTTATCTTACGAGTATACTCTGCGACTACTAGTTTGAAAATTATTTCTTTGTGAGCTCTCAAGGGAAAAGTAAGAAAAAGGTCATACGTACGAAGCCATGTCGTATGATTTTTATTTATTTTTTCGGACGGGGGAAGTAACAAAGATTTAAAATATCTTTTCGTCGTCCCCCCTCTTCCTTCGTGAAATTGGGGATATGATGACAGAAAATTTAATTTTACAGGAAGTAGCAATTTTTTCAGGGATCATTTTGCAACCAACTAGCTATTCGTATGAATAATTGATTTTTTGTTTATTTTTTTATTTATTTTTTAAATTGTACACTTAGTTTTCATGGTTGATGCAGGGGAAAATATGATGAAAGAGTGTGACAAAAAATTCCCTGTTCAGGTAGCTACGTTGTTACCTAAAGCGTACCTGCTCTACACCGACAAATGCATGCAGTCTTTTCTTCCTGACTTTAGTTAATATAAATTCTTTACAATTACTACTCAATTTTTTACCTCTGCAGGAAAATTATCCACCCGGCGAAAACTTAAACTTCAATTTATGACGATCCATGCACCTAAAAATTTAGGGTCTGAAAGTACCTATGATTAATACAGACCCTGTAATAGACCCCTGTAGGAATTTCATTACTGACTTACAAATGCGAATTGTACGAGGTAGATGCATACACGATAAGCCAAAAAAAAAACCTGGGTAGACATTCTGAGGAAATTAACATAAAGCAGTAGACGCTATTTTCAAATTGGCCACCATTGGTTTCTGTTTTGGTGTGTAACTTCTGAACTACTAACCTAAGACCTTGAATTTTGTATCGATTTGCATGTTTTCTGGTACAGTACAGCCATTGGTGACAGTCTAAGAGCTGTATATGTAAATTCTATTACGCTACACATAATAGCCATAGATGCTGCTTCCAAAACGGTCAACATTTTTTCTGTTTCAGTGCGTAATTCCTTACCTATTACACGTATAGGTTATATACTACACGTATAGGTTATATTATGTCAGCTTGTATATTTTGTGGTACAATAAAAAGCGTACATGTAATATGCATGAAATTAAAATGTATGGAACTAAAATTGTTACGTAGGTAAATGAGTATGGTTATAAATTGCTTAAATTACCTTCCAAACAACAAATAGTCTAGTGGAATATGTCCATGAAAAAGTATTCCAACTTTTTTCACTGCAATCAGTACATTTGCAGAATGGTGTACAAATTACATCGTTTTTATAACATGAACATCTATTTCTGTAACAAAGTTTACAGCTGCACACTACGGTGAATTCAGAGAGCAGGGATCTTAAACATTTTAAAGGCATTAGCATCCCACCACAGTGTTGCCATTCATAGAGCGTGGGATCAAGCTCCTGCCTTGTCTAGATTCAGTGATTGATCTGAAGTCAGATGATAAACACACAACGATGGAAATGTCCCTGGAGAGATGTTGATGTTGGTAGCAGGTCCTTGAGTTAAACACTTCGTGTAGTACAACAAAGGGCACGAATTTTGCCAAATGTTTTCAGTTTTGGTCTCAGTTTCAGTACTTGTAGTAATTATTCTGCTTCTCCTAGTTCCAAATCTGAGCTTTCTCTCCGAAGCTTTTAAGATACGTTTCTGGACTGGCTGTCGATGCCCTAGCTTCAGTAGCAATTTTACTGGTTACTTCACACCCAGTGAGGACATGCGCCTTAAGTAACAAAGAGCATGTTATAGGTCCCACTTTCCGGGAAAGAATGTGCAGCGGAATAAACCCAGCAGTGCCACGAGTTCTACCAACTCGAATCCAAAGTTCAGAGCGTCCTTCACATTCATGATTAAAAAGATTTAACGAAGCAGAAGTATTACCACATCCGTGTTATTTGACAGAATAACAACTTGTTTTATGCCTTTTTTTCACTGCTTTGTGAACATGCGGTATTATTATGATGGTCTTCAGAAGTGTTCTGAGTTTCTTGAACAATTTCAGTGGCATCTAGGACCTCATCCTTGATTGTAGCATAACCACGAAGGATGTTATGTATGCCGACATGTTTGCCTTTTCCTGAAAATTCTGTTTTGCGGATGCTTGCAGCATTTCTTTGTTTGCAGAGGATGACCCAAATATCTTAATCTAAACAGGAAGAGGTGTTGCACAATTGTATTGAGTTTTGAACTGAACTTCTTTGCATTTCACATTTCTTTATTGGTTTTCCCGTGTAGCTTTCAAAAATGAAGTGAATCTGATGGGTGTTACAAACGCGAGTACAACACTGTCATACATTTTCCAACAAATCTTTAAACGGCAATCCTTTGATGCACATCATCATCTTCCACAACTATAATGCATGAAGATAGGGTTGAGTTGCTGTGGGTTTTGTTGTCTGTAATCTCAAAACTTCTTTTCTAGCTCTGCCAACAGAATGGTGTCACAGGTTTTGTTGTAATTTTTTTTATAGTTAAAAGAATGTTGGTTGCATAAATGTCAAGCTTTAATATATCTGCAACAGATTTCCCCTCTTGCAGTTTCAACACAAATAGTTTTTTGAGTAGTTGTGATAGTCTTAAGCTATATTTTGGTCACCATTTTCTAAGAATGCACATTGTCTTTTGAGGTGCGTGAGATGAAGCTAGGTAAAATTCACTTCTTGATTGTAAGAGAAATTGTCTCGATTCTCCTAAGACGTTCCTTTGTCTTAGTGACAAGTAGTATCGAATACCTAATTTCGGAAGGTAATATAACCAGTTTCCTATTTACAACAAACCTCAGGAGTCTCTTGGATGCTTCCGGTTGGCCTTGTATATTAGAAATAAATTATTTGTGCAGTCATTTTTGATAGCTACACGGAAAAGTCAATGAAGGAATGTGAAAGGCAAAGAAGGTCAGATCAAAGCCCATTACAATTACTACCAAAGGTTGTGCAACATCTTTTCCTATCCAGATTCAGGTATTTTGGTCATCGTCTGCAAACCAATAAATGCTGTGTGCTTCCAAAAAACAGTATTTTCTGGAAAAGTCAAAGTTGCCGGGCATAGTTTCCATCGTTATGTTGTGTTACAGTTAATGATGAACTCCTAGATCCCACAGAAATTATTCAGAAAACTCAGAACATTTGTGAAGACCTTCACAATAGCCTAAAAGATCCAATGTTCGAATAATACCGTATGTTCACATGGCAGTGAAAAATGGTATAAAACCAGTTGTTATTTTACCAAATGACATGGATGTAGCAGTGCTTATGCTTCGTTACAACTTTTTATTCAAGAATGAAAGTTTCTCTGAACTTTGGATATGAGTTGGTACAACACGAGGTACCGTTACATTTATTCCTCAGCACATTCTTTTCCGGAAACTGGGACCTCTTACAGGCACCGTATTACTTAAGGCGCATATCCTCACTGGGTGTTACATAACCAGTAAAATTGCTAATAAACTGGGGCATTGAAGTCTAGTCCAGAAATGTTTCTTAAAAACTTCGGAGAAAAGCACTGCTTTGGAACTAGTCGAAGCAGAATACCTGCTACACGTACTGCAACCGAAAACGGAACTGAAAACATTTGATGAAGTTCGTGCCTTTTGGAACATTACACGAAGTTTCGCTCAAGGACCTGCCACCCACATCAACATCTCTCCATGAACATTTGAATCAGTGTGTGTTCGTCATATGACAACAGATCAACCTGTTGAATCAAGACTTTATGGATGGCAACACTGTGGTGGGATGCTAATGCCTTCAAAATGCTTAAGATCCCTGGCCACTGAACTCACCGTAGTGTGCAGCTGTAAAGTTTGGCGCAAAAACAGATGTTCATGTTAAAAAAATGATGTAATATGTACGGCGTACTGTAAACGTATTGATTGCAGTGAAAAAAGTTGGAACACGTTTTATGGACATGTACCAATAGACTATTTGTTGTTTGGAAGGTAACTTAAAAAATAGTTAACCATACTCATTACTTATGTATTAATTGTAACTTCTTGCATATTACATAACCACACTTTTTAGAGTGTCACCAACGGCTTTATTGTACCAGAAAATACGCAAATTGACATAATAAAACATTTAAAGCTGTACGTGCTGTAGTTAAGGAATTAGTCACTGAAACAGAAAAAAATGGTGGCCATTTTGGAATCCTCATATATCCCTATTATATGTAGCTTAGTAGATTTCACAGATACAGCTTTTCGAGTGTCACCAATGGCTTTATTGTACCACAAAATATGAAAAATGATAAAGGCCTGCAATTTAAGGTTTTAGCTGTAGTAGTTCAGAAGTTACACACCAAAACAGAAATCAATGGTGGCCGTTTTGAAAATGGCGTTCAACGTTTTATTCACAGTCGTGTATGTCATTAACCTCGTACATTTCGAATTCGAAATCTGTATATGAAACTCCTATGGGGGTCCATTGCAGGGACAGGACATGATTTTTTTTTTAAGACTAAACCCATGGCCATATACAAACCACTTTTAGACTTCTGTGTTGAACATTCCGCAAAGGTACTGCTTTTTGCAGAGGCTATACCCCATGGGGTGCATAACGTGTCTTGTGGAATGAATTATTTTCGTATGCTTTTCAGTTAGACTTTATGTTAGGGTTGTGCTTTTTTCAGTAAAATCGTACTACAATTATTTACTCCTAAGAGCGTAACACTAGGGTTTAAACAAATTATAGTCGTTTTTTTAAGCCTTTTTTAATGCTTTTCCTGTTCCTATAACCCTTGTGCGCCCTGCAATCTTATCAGATTCAACAGTAGCCTGCATTAAGAAGCATATTGGCAAATATTGTGGGTTACCGCATTATTAGAGAAATGCTGCTTTTGTTTTTATTTGCTAAAAATGTTAAAAATGGATGCAAACACCAAACACTAAAAATGAATGTTAGTTAAATTTTGTTCAAACCTTTGCTTGTGTCCAGAAATATTTACAAACCATTGCAACTTTTAATTACAACCGTGCTTGTAGCTTGTGACACTTCACCATACTCATCCACGCATAAACGAACAACATGAAAAATTTACTTGACATGTGTTCTGCACGTCTAACGGCTATTGTATGCTAAAACAATTTTGCTCAGTTCATAAATTATTGACTCGTTTTCATACCACAGCCAAATGTATTATGCTTTCTTTCCAGTTGGCCTACTTCACGCCTGTAGACCTACCACTAGTTAACTTTATGTCTTTTAAGAATTCACCTACTGAAGGTCGAGTCAACGTTATACTAATAACTCTACGCATTTCACACGTAAGTTTTACCATAGTTGGCATTAGGCCTGCATATCCCATTTATCATACCTTTTTTTGTTAGCTTCACACAGCCTAAAGGCTTTGTGCTACCTCACGCAATTGACTCTGTCCTGACCTGGTGTCTGGTGGTGCAACTAATACCGGGAAATGTTTGCACAAGGTGTTTTTATTGTTGTCTCATCAGATTGCAATGTAAATAAGCTAAACAAAGAAACGACAAAAGTTACCAAAGATACCTGTCTCTCCAAATATAAGAATCTACTAATATAATACTCATTCCGGCAAAATTTAGGAGGAAAGTTAAAATCTTGCAACAATCTCTTTAAAATTGACTACAATTGCGATGCACGTAGACGAATCATTGCTGATTCGCAAACTATGTCTGGTCGCGTGAATATAGCATTGTTGGCGGGCTATAAGTTTGGACTATAGAAATTTCGTTTTTGAGCTAAAAAAAAAACAACCCAATCCGCATATCAACTAAAAGCGGACAACCTCAAACAAAACGACGATGTGTTGTTAATTTCGAGGCCCCCCATGGGCCTCGAAATTGGCAGCCTGATACGATGGAAAGGCACATTTATTTTGCAGATGCAGACGTGGAGAGCGAAGTTGCATTGTTTTAAAGTGGGCATCAACACTCTTTGCATTTGAATTGCACCTTGGTTGAAAATTACTTCAAGAATTTTGTGGTGCAGGGTACCGTCGTGAATTGAAACAATTACGGATATTGCTTGCTTGCATACTGAATGCTGACTTTCTCAGTGATAGGGGTTTTCAGCATTAAGTAAAACACAAGTATGCGTCTTTTCCGGGTCTGGGTGTCCTAATGTAATATTGCAAACACGATTGATTTTCCTAAAAAAAAAACTGAACACTGTGAGAGGCTACGACCGAGAGACAATCACGGAGATTAACTTGCAGACTGGGCGGGGAGGACCAAAAACGACGGAAAGAGGAAGGGCGAGTAAAATTGAAAGATACTCTACTAATGACATACTGACAGTGGTTTTGACCGGGAGACAATCACGGAGATTAATTGCAGAGGGGGCGGGGGATGCGGGGAGGGACTGAAAAGGAGGGGAAGAGGATGAGGGGAAAAGGAGGGGTGAGTAAAATTTAAGGATCAGTCTACTAATGAATGAAATATTGCATACGTGATATATTTTCTTGAGAAAACTGAACACCGGGGGAGGTTAAAACTGGGAAACTCAATCCACCGTGCCGGACAAAGTGTACGAGGTGTGAGGTCGCCCTCACGAAAAACCCCGCTACTCAGCATACACGGGTCCTGCTAGTGGGCAACATAATTCAAGAATGCTGCAATGGTAACAATGAATTCGTTTAATTGGATTTCTCGTGATACTCATGTATATTACTAACCTAGGTGTTACACGATGTAAAATGCATGAAAATTTCACTTCTTGAAGAAAAGGTGAATCGTGCAGGAGATTGCCTATATGAGTACCTTTCATTTTAAAAGGGAAGCCACGGTTGAAAGTTGTTATTGCCTTTTTAATTACGTCACTAAATTTGCTTGCACTACGATGCGACCAACTACCAATTTCTTTGGTTTATATATTGATTTTAATTACATTCGTAGAAAGGTTATGAAACAAGCCAGAACATACATAATAAAGGTTGCTGGCTTCATTGTTACCGTTTGGAGGCTATGCACCAGCAAACCCAAAATAGTGATTAGAACCGTAATTTTGTCCTATGAGTTTGTTTTCTACCTAAAACGTTAAATCCTCAAATGAAGTATGTCTCTCTAGATTTAGCCTTTCCATTAGTTTTTGGAAAGAGTGATTCAATTCTACTTGAGAAAAAAATGGTTACATCAGTTGATTTTACAACCACTGGTAGCGATATGTTAAGGAAAATGGAGGGAGTGGATGAAAATACAGAAGATAGCTATCTCTAAGTGGTGATTATTCAATATGGTGGCTATTCAAAATGACCAACCCTCCTAGTTTGATACCTTGACAAGAATTTTAGTTCCGTGCCAAAATTTAATAAAAAATTAAACGTTGGTAATATACTGTTATCACCATGTTTAACCTAAGTTTAACCCAGAAAAATATTTTCATTGTCTTGAAGCGTGGTGAAGAAGGTATTACCATTGTACAATCATTTTAAGCAAAATTTTGTAATATGGCTCAACCTCAATTGCACCTTTGGTACTAACCATGGTTTCAGATGAATATTACCATGGTAAAATCACACTGAAAAAGTTTTTACTAAAGTGCAACCTCAATTGAACCTTGGGTGAAACAAGGTTCGTCAAAGGTTTAAGTGAAGACTTCCTTGGTAAAATCACGCTGTGGAATTTTTGACTTTTGTCCAACAACAGTTTAGGCTTTGGTAGAAACCATGGTTCCTCATAAAAAAAATTCTACGGTAAAATCATGCTGAACAGTTATTTACAGTCGTCTTGCTTTTGACTGAACCGTGGGTTAAAACCATGATTCCAAACGAAGATAACCTTAGTAAAATCATGAACTATTTTTTTGGTGGAGATTGCCCAATGTTCACTTGAGGTTTCATTGCCATAAAAATTGATCACATGATTTTACGTAGGAATCGTCAGTTACAACATGGTACAATTAAGGATGGTTTTATTGGAAGATTACTTTCGTATAATCACGCTAGCGATTTTCACTGTGGTCCAATCTCAGTTGAACCGTGGGTAAAACCATAGTTTAAAACAAAGATTACCATGATAAAATATGGATCATTTTTACTGTGGAGTTACCGCAATTGAAACTTGCAAATAAACCATGGTTTCGAATGAAAAATACCATGGTCAAATCATGTTTACCAAACCTTTACTCTGTTAGCCCCACCTCATGGATTACAACCTTGATAACAACCATGGTTTCAAGGAAAGATTACCACTGGTAAAAATCATAGTGAACAAGTTTTTGCCATGGTGCAATCTCATTTGGTGAAATAATGCTGAATAATTTTTCTGTGGTTCAACCCCAACTGAACCTTGGGAAAAACGTTGGTTTCAAATGAAGAGTACTACGGTAAAATCACACTGAATAGGTTTTCACTAACTCATGTAAAAACGAAGATACCATGGTAAAATCATGCTGAACAAGTTTTTACCTTGGTTGGAAAACCTTGGTTTAAGTGGCGATTGCGTTTGTAAATTCATTCTGGGCAATTTTACACTGTGGTCCATCCTCAGTTGAACTTTGGATAAAAACAATGGTTCAAGACGATGAAAACGCTAAAACCATGCTGAACAATCATGCTAAAATTATGTGATCATTTTTTTATACTGCAATCAAACCTCAATTTAGCTGGGGAGAATCCATGGTTTAATCTGCTTATTACCTTCGTATAATCGTGCTGAATATTTTTTTACTGTGTCCAACCTCAGTTGAATCTTGGTAAGAAGTGTGGCTTTAAAAGAAGATTATCACGATAAATTCATGGCCAGTATTATTTTTCACGGTGGTCTAATCTCAGTAGAACCTATAGTAAAATCATGGTTTTAAACTAGGATTGCCATGATAAAATGTTGACCTCAATTGAACCTTGGTTAAAAATCTTGGTTTAAACAATGGTAAAATAATACTGAGCAAGTGTGTACTGTGCCGATCCAACTTAAATTAACCTTGGCTTCAACCCATGGTATTAAATGAAGATTACCATTGTGATATCACGCTGGGCAATTGTTTACTGTCGTTAAACTGTAATTAAATCTTGGGTAGATTCCTAGGTTTCAAACTAAGATTACCTTGGTAAAATAATGCTGAGCAATATTTTACTGAGGTGCAACCACAATTAAACCGTGAATGAAAACCATGGTTTTAGGTGAAGAGTACCTTAGCAAAATCATGCTGAGCAATTGTTTGCTGTATTGACGTGTAATCACAATGTAAACATAACCATGAAGTACAAGACAATGGTCCAAGCATAGCTGCTCTAAATGCTCGTAAATGCTCTAAATGCTCTTGGAATGATAATCATCCTAAAGCCGAAAACTCATAATTGTCGGAAACTCACTGCTAGAAACTACTAGAATGTAACTTTTTTAATAACAGTCACGCCCAGAGCACAGTCACCCCCCCCCCCTCCCCCACAAAAAAGGACAAGGAGGTTGCAAACTGATTATAGAGATGACGATCACCTCTCCCTTCAGTTGCGTGTCGTTCCTGCCCTTGCCTTTCTGCTTTGTAACAAGTGTGTTTGACGGTTTTGAACAGTTGCAAGATGCAGCCCTTAACCTAAATTATTTTGAGGATACTTAGGCTGGTCATGCATAAAGGTCGCCGCGGCATACTTACAGCATCCAGGCTTATCGGCGAGTGTTCTGCATTCAAATACTGGCTGGTCGTGCACTGCAGCCTCAGAAGAAAAAGTATTCCGATTCAAATACAAGCATACTCTCAATAGTGAATGGCTACAGCACCAGAACAACCATGGAGAATCTCATGGGTGTAGCTAAGATGAAAAAAGGCATGCAATAATTATGTTCAATTATGTCTGGGGATGGGGGGTGGAGGGTCGGTGAAGATTGGTTATTTTTTAAATTGGTTTCTTTTTTCCAACTTCAGCTTTCCCTTTATTTTTTTTTAGGGCGTGAGGAGTAGATTTTAATCGGTGGATATGGATATAAAAAAGTTAGTATTTTACGGCAGCGAATTTCCGGGAGTTATGATTGGCAGATGCTTTAGGATGATTATTATCATTCCCTCCCCTACCCTTACGGGTTCTTTATTTTAGTTTTAAATTCGATTTTTTTGTAGGGGGGATATTTTCCAGGGGGAAATTGGCATTGGGGGATATTTTCTGGGGGGGGGGGGATCGCACGGAGGGATATTGAGGGGGGATATTGACGGGGGGCTTTTCACCAGGGGGATATTCGCCTAGAACCCTTTTTTGGTGCATTGCTGGGCGTTTGGGAAACAAGGCTGTATGTTTCTCCCTTTCTTACCACCTCAAAGTCTTGCTGTTACCACAAAAGAACTTTCTGCATGTTGCATAGCGACGGATGACTGAACTGATGTAAAAACAGCTTTCAACTGAGGGTAGCCTCCTATTGGTGGTAATTAAGGACATTTTTTGATGCAATTTGTTGTTAATGAAGTATTGATGGTTGAATTTGGATACTAAGTCCAACAGAGCACTAAAATAGGTTGGACAAATTGCAGTAGGCTAAGCTAAATAAGGTTTATTCGAACACTGACAAACTTTCAACGAATAATTTCAAAAAAGTCATTTGCATTCGTCTTCAGGCCATTAACGTCAATAGGCTAGTTCTTGAGTTTTATTTCCTCATTATTGTTGCTAGTCTGATTATTACCCAAATGTGAATTCACGCCATCAAACCTCAGTCGAGCTTCTGAGCATCTACATTGGAGGCTCAATGAGGTGAACTCATATTGGAGGCTAATAGTCATACTAGGACCAACAACGAGGATGTAGAAACTCGAGAACTATTGACATTAATGGCCTGAACTAGACAAATGCGAGTGACTTTTTCCTATTTGTTGATTGAAAATGTGCCTAACTCGAAGTTTGCCAGTGTTTGAATATGTAGCAGAGCCTAATATTATCTTTCCAACACATGGTTTCACAAATGCAAAGCAGGTCGGCTCAACGTACAGTCTGTAAACATTACTACGAAAATTCATTATAACGTTGGAAAAATAAGTTTTTATGCCTATTTTTACAAAATCAAGATATAAGTACATATCCTTGCAAATTTTCGATGATCAGCAAACCCTGGTGAGAAAAGTACACGTTAATCATCTTCTTCAGGCACACTACTTCGACTGAAAACACCTTGTAACGAACGTTCGTCTGCAAGGTGTTTCGAGTCATAGTAGTGAACCTTGAAGAAATGATAGCCTGTGTATTTTGTTGCTGATTGTCGAAAATTTGCAAGGATATGTAGTTATATCTAGATTTTGTGAAAATAGGTGTAAAAACTGTGATTTCTTCACAGTATTTTTCAGTACGGGTACGCAGTACGATGATTGCGGCCAAACCTTTTTCACAATACCCAATTGCTACTCGACTGCTCATTTTAGACAACACAGAAATAACAGCGTCGAGTTTTTTTCCTTAGTTGGTGTACTTAATTCATGCAAAGCTCAACTGGCGCAGCAGTCACCTTAGCATTGCGTCGGTGGTAACTGCTCCAGGATTTTTGTTCTGGTGACTAGTTGTCGATTATACTGGCTTTTTTTTATAAAGATTAATTACAAATTAATCTTTTTTGGTTTCATGTTCGAACAAAGCCAATTTGTAGTTGATTTTGTACAATTTTGCTAGATTTTGCAGTTCGTATTTACCAAATTTTGCAAAAATCAAGTGGGTGTTTTTTTGCTACAGTTAGTGGTTGTTTACACTACCTTTTCAAGAATAATTTTATAACTTTTAGGCTAGTTAAATGTTGAAAATTTGTAATTTTGGAAAAATTACAGTGGTTATGTCCTTAGTAGATACGAGGCCTACTTTTGCTCTGCTTGGACTAGCGATTTTATTTTGCTGTACTTAGGCTAAGCCGACTTATTGTTTTTCAACTTTTATTTTGACGTCCAACGTTGTGTTGTGTTGCTTTTGATGCCTTTAGACCTACATTTCATAACCGGGAAGGCGCGCCTCCCTAGGGGAGAGTGTAGCAATTGCAGGGAAGGTGCGAGACACTGCCATATCAGTGGTGAACTTTTTTTAACAATGCATCGCAAAGTTCTCACCAATGATATACTTATACCTGCTATCAACCATTTTATTGTAAAAATTTTCAAGACTTACAGTATCAATCATTTTGTTAAAAAAAAATTAAACAGCAATGCAGTGTCACATTGGGCTGCTTGGGAACACAGGGTTCAATGGGGAGAATGGGGAAGAATTAAAAAAATAAACTACACGAAAACGTTTCAAATTCATGCCTATTTCATAAAATACGGTAGCTGCCCCACACTGCATGAGGCCTTTGTTAAAACAAAACAAAATACTTTTGAAAAAATTTGAAAAGTATCCTATGAAAATTGCATACCTAAGTTGCAGAAAATTATTTCAAATTCAAGCATATTTCTTTAAAATATGGCAGCTGGACCATGCTGGAGAATCTTATAGCCCTACCCCCAGCAGACGCCTTTCGAGGGTGCCTTTCATGGAACCTCGACGCCAATGACGAACATTCCCAAGGAGGCTATACCACTCCCAATCTGACCCTGCAGCAATTGGGTGGGGAGGGGGGATTACGTGCTAGTCCTAATGGGTAGGAATACTGTAGTGAAGGTTGGTAGCTGCTGCTTTAGACCTACAGTACTAAGTAATGCAGTGGTTTTCAACCTATGGGTCGCAACCCCAAATGGGGTCGTGGGCGTCCTCTCACGGGTCACGATACATAAGCAGGAAAAAAATTACTTTTTTTAAATCTTTTAATCTTAAACTCGTTTTTTCCCTGAAATTTAATTATTAATAAAATTAATTAATTGTAAAGTACTTTTACCTCTTCTAAAATATTATTCCAATTATAATCTCTCCATTCTAACAACTAATCTTTCTTATCCATTGTATATTGTATAATTCTACAAAATACGAGGGCTATTATGTGTTTTTTATGAGTAAATGTCGACGTTTAAAATGCTTAAAATGCAAAAAAAGCTTGGGCTTCCCGGGGTCTGCACCAGACCCCGCTGGGGGAGCTCAAAACGCTCCTCAAGACCCCCTAGTTGTGAAAAAGACGGGCGAAGGAATTTACTTTGGGGTGGGTCGTGGAAAAAATCTTTTAGGGGGGATCGCAGTTTGAAAAAGGTTGGGACCCACTGAAGTAATGAATGATGATGTCAAAGCACGATACAAAATTCTGCACGTATTTTATTCATTTTGTTTACCATGTACGACCGTGGCTAAAAAATGTGTATGTTATCAGTAAAAAATGAACATGTTATATAACACCATCCATAGATAAAAGGGCAGGTTTTACATATTTTCTTGTTGACTTATACGCCACAAGGGGCCCATTATAATACACAAAATTCTCACATCAGTTGCCCTAAAAAATATCATCCTTGTAATCTTTCATTCTTTTTGGCTACTGAGTCCTAAAAAAAGAAGCAAATGGTTTCTGCTTCTGACTGATTTATATTTCGCTGCAATACTGCAGTATTGCTCGTCGCACTGCAAAAACACTACTTTCTCCGAGTAAGCTACCACGTTATTGCTTATGATGGTGTTACACGGCGGCAGCAGGCATTCAGTTGAGAAGCACCCATTGCACGTTCTATAGACAGAGCAAGAGGCCAGCGAGATAGGAGAGAAATGGTGCAATCTCTGGCACGAAACACTTTGGGAACTAAAAGGTATAGCAAAGACATAAAGGTTGATTCCCTCAAACCTGGAATCGGTATTGTATCTTAAAAGTAAGGAAACGTGCATAACTGTGCATGCTCAGACACTTTCCACAACTTTTCCGTTCCGAAATGCGCCTGACTGCTGGTTAGCTTTTCCGATTCGTGCCGTGTCGAAGTGCACATCGGTCAGCTAATTGCCGCGCTCCTGTAAGGCACGTGACACCAAGGCCACACGACCCTCTCGCTACGAAAAAAGCATGGCGGCCACCGTTTGCGTTTGAAACTTTATCGAAGCAGTGGGCATAGCTCGGTAATTCACTGATTAATACTGGAGGACACTGCCGCGATGCTTATAAAAACCATCATTCGTGGGCCATTATACTGCGCAGTAGGACTACATATGCACTGTACGTTTAAAATAGCGTTTAAAATCTGGAAATTATGGCATGCTGCATGAGACACTGGAATACGAACGAAATCATGATATGAAAGAAGAGTGATCTTACGTAACCTACCGTTTTTTTATTTCACATTAGTCTACGTACAGAAAACAAGCATGATTGGTTTTAGATTTCTTCCACTATGTTTGTTTACGAAGCTTAGCTATTTATTAGCTAAAATAATCCAACCACTGCAGACCAGAGTGTAGGCGATGGAAGTCTACGCAAACGGGTGGAGAGAGAGACGGGGAAGGAGGGGTGGGTATGTTAGCAGCCAGTCGATGAATGGTTAAGCTCTAATTATCTTGTGCCGGTCAGCTAGTGCTCATTGGCTGATCGTTTAAGACTTTCGACCTCGGTGGGAATGGTTATACTTTTTGTTCCGTTTTCTGTTTTCCGATTCCCGATTCATTTTCCGTTCCGAGTTTGGTGGGAATCAACTTTAATGGGATAAACGAAAATTCTACTCGAAAAGTTACTCGTTATTACAAGCATATTTGATAACTACAGCCAGACACCCTTCCAACTGAATACAAAGTCGAAACACCAAAATAAAGACGCACAATCTCAAAAAAGAAGAAAATCATTCCAAATTTCCACAAATTTCTAACAGTTTGTGTGGAGGAGGATGAAATACGTCTCCCAACTGTCTTCTTCAGGCGCTATTTTGAGGTATTACTTCTGCTTTGACTTCCATCAGTCCGTTTGTTTACATTCAAACTGCGCGGCAGCCGTGGCTTTTATTGTTGGTCAGGCGGTAGCCATGGCCTTAGCCTTCGTTGTTCGTTGGTCAAGCCGTGGCCACGGCCATAGTTGTTGGTCAGGTCATTTCCATTCAGTTCCGAGGCTGGTGTGAAGGTCGGCTCTTACAAGGTATTGGATTGCTGGTGTAGAAGGTACCTGAAGAAGGTATTCTTGAGGTTGTAGTTTTCCCTCTTTAGGTGCCTGTATAATAGAGAGAACTACGACTCATGAATATCCAGGCAAAGTTTGTTAAAAAGCTTGCAATTCGTAATCGTAATTTGGTATGTTGTTAGAAAGAGGTTTGATTTCTCTACAGTTAACGCATTTTTGTCTGAGGATTGTGAGGAGTTAATGATTGTGCCTCTGAAGAATTTTAGTAGGTGTAGGTATCAGGATTAAAACATGGGATGTTATACGAAAACTATTGCAGCCTATGGCTAACATTACTTGGGTCCAGTGAGAATTGTGAAAATGTCCGTTGGTGGATGTGTGGTTTGACAATGATGGGATTTGGCAGCACTGACACTGATGCTATCAAATTAGACTATACCAAACCGTTTATTTGCCATTCATGACCTTATTGGCAGAAATTGTCAAAATTAAAAAAAAAACTGCCAACCGGCTTTCTTTTGGTTTTTCATGATTGACAAATAACTTGATTGACAAATGGTTTTCATGATTGACACATAACTTACCAGTATTTGATTGGTGTAAACAAGGCCTAATCAAACTCAACAAGTTTTCACTTCTTGTTGGTGGGTTTAATGTTTCAGTACATCAAAGGTGGTTCTACCAGCTTATCTGTGGTCCAAATCCCAAGCTTGTAGTCCTTATCATTCAGAGTCATGAAGCAAAATGCTACTGTGATGGATATTTTTTATTTTCAGTAAAGTTTGGAAAGGCTATGTGAACAAACGGTAGGATACCACAATTTATGAGAAACTTGTGCTTTGACTGATGGAAGGATTTTGAATAAATCAACAAGCATCGAATTGAACTGGTTTCAGCAAGCTATAAAGCGGAAACTATTTCTTGTTTGTTGCTACATTCTGCTGAATGTTAGGCACTCGCATTTAGGTCTATTAGGCTAACGGGAGTGCCATTCATGGACCTAAACGTGGGTGCCTTAACATTCAGCAGAATGGATTCCCCAAACAAGCAGTACTTTTTGCTATTTTGCTTGCTTTTTATAGACTCTGGTTTTGTGCTTGTACCAAACCGGTAAAGCAAAAGCAAAGTGCCTTTTATCTCATCCACAGAGTATTCTCTATTGACCATCCCAATCAAGGGCGAAACAGTCTGTCAGTAGAGATTTCTGTGGGTGAGAACTGCTTGAAACGTTTGGGTAAAGCAGGAGGACGGGAGCAAGATCCTACAAGATCTTGAGTAAGATTCTACAATATCTTGAGTAAGAGCCTAAATAACTTCAGAAAGATCCTACAAGACCTTGAGTAAGGATTCTACAATTTCCTGCGAGATCTTAAGAAAATTCTTACACGATCCTACCAATTCCTTTACATGCATACAGGATTCTATCCAAGATCCTGCAGGATCCTATCAAATCTCGTAAGAATATGTGCAAGATCCTACAAGACCCTATATATAAACAATATAAGATTCTATGCAGGACCTTGCTAAGGTATTGATAAGAACTTAGTAAGATCTTACGTAAGATCTCCACATGGTTACTTTCACATCAGGATGCCTCCTTTGTTTTGTGATTGCGTGACGTTTTTGCTATGAGGCCTAATTCTACTTAAGCCTTACTGCACTGGGCGTTTTAGAACATTGCCTTAGTTCTACGTTCATTTTGTCTACCAATGATAAGTATGTATTCATAAGCAAGTTTCTTTAAGCTAGCTTAAACCTAAACAAAGAAGCTTTAACAGGAATAAAGCCAATTAAAATTGCACATATAAAAACAATGGTCGCAGAACACCATTCTTTTTTAATGTGTAGTTTTAGTAGACTTTATTACTTTTTAAATCCTCTTATTGCTTTCTGCTATGATAAACTAACAAGCCTTATCAGGTATTTTAGGATCCAGGTATTACAGGATACTTTGGCCTAGAAAATAAATCGTGCAGAATACCTGTTGTAAGGTAGTCGTTGTATGCATCCATCTGGGAATGGCGGTTTTGAGGAGTGGTAGAGAGGTTTTTCCAGGGATTAACCCGCAAACATGGTGAAAAAAAATTCTCTTCGCATCGACCCTTTATTTAGGAGAATTATTCAGGTATTTAATTTTATGCTCGTCTAATCCCTCACTGTTTTGACATTAATAACAGATATAAAGTTATATTACTGTGCTGTGTAAGAAGACAGACATAAGCATGAAGATGTGACTTTAACTCGTAAGTGAATACACATGACAACATGATACCACAGTATCAATTACGGATATCCACGTATGGCCTTAATTTGAGTACAGCGTGTTTTCATACTATTACTCAGTGAAATAAATTTAACAATCTAAAATGCAAATTTCAACTCTTTATGTACTTACATCCAAAGTTTGTGACAAATTTTCAACTTTTCATAAAATTTAATCAAAATAACAATCACCCTTTATGTCCTAATGAACATAAAGATATGATTTATTTAAGAAAAAACTGTTTCCATACTTTTATATAACTTTTTTTTAATGTTACCATCCAGTGAAAAAAAATTTATCCACCACAATTGCAAATGTTAACTCTTTTTGTACAACCATCCAAATTTTGTAACAAATTTTCAACCTTTCATAAAATTTATTCAAAAGAGCAATCACCACTTCACTTCCTAATCAATATAAAGTATAAATTATTTAAGAAAAAAACTGTTTACATGCTATAATATGAATCTTTTCCAGGTTTTTCATCGAAACACTCGTCAAAAACCTTGTGAAAGTGGCGTTTTTGTCTCTTCGTGTCTTGCCGAATGCATAGAAAGTAAAATATATGCTAAAGCTCAAATACGATGCAGGTAAAAAATTAAAATATCATAAAGTATAGAATACACAGTGAGAATCTAACACAACTTCCCACTGTACGAGAATACATTTAATTTAATGTTTATAAATGGTAGCATAAAAATATGTCACTCTCTAAGCTTATACCTTGTAAAGTATAGCCGATGCATGAAATGACAGTGAGTAGATCCATGCTTGCATGTAAAAATAGTTTAGCACTTATTACCACTTATATTATTATTAGCACTTATTTAGCATCGATATTACCTCTGTTCTGCTTGTTAGCGGTATACAGGTAATAATTTTTTTTTCAGATTACCTTTCATGAAAGAAACTGTGGGTATTCCTACATGCCAAACGAAGGATCAATATTTTGCAATCAGCAATGCTTCAGTAGACATAATTAACAATTTTAATCTCGATAGATGTAACTGTCCAAGAAAATGCGAAGATGTGATTTATGCCATGGACGACATAACAACTCATAGTAATTGGTTTGAACTGAGCTTGCGTTTCATTTGCCCTGATAACCGTTTTCAAGTTATCCAAGAGGTACAAGCTTACACGTTTATAAAGTTACTTTCTGAACTTGGAGGGACACTGGGGTTATTCTTTGGTGTGGGGTTGCTGCAAATACTTGAACTGTTGGCAGTCTCTGCAACAAAGTTATACAGAATGATCTAGCGTACAACATTCTTGCAGTAAATGGTTGGTCACGTTATGTAGCACAAAACACTTTCTTCGGTACTTTAATGCATTTTCTCGTTTGGTTTCTTAACTGTTGTGTAACAGGCTTTAACTGTATCGGCACTCTTAGGGCCTTCACTGAACTTTCTGCAGTCTGTTATGTATTGTCGAAGGTGGGTTTTGATGAAAAAGAAATTATTACTTGGTCAAGCCTGGCTTTAAGGTCAAGCCTGGCTTTAAATCTTAGCATAATCACTTGCTGACTAGTTGGACTGATTGAACAACTTTTTTTTAGAAACATGTAATGGAGGAAAATTTTTGGTTACGTTTGCATAATCCAGTAAATATGAATTGGTTTATTAAACAATTTACTTTGACCCTACCTTTTTTAAGCAGGGACATTTTCATAAAAAGCATAATATTTGCGCATTACAATAGCGTACCATAGTGTTTGGGTAAATTACGTAACATAGAGAAGAAAACTATCACTCTGTAAACAAAGCAAAAAAAATGTGCTTTGTCTAATCTAATACTTGCTTGAGCCCCTTTCTTTACAACAGTTTGCATAAAAAAGGCATGAACTGCCCACATTTGCTTATTACAGTGTATTACAACTACCTCAGTGCTTTGATGCAATAAATGTAATAGTATGGAAAACTGTTATTTCTCATGAATATTATTGAAAACTAAACTTTGTAATAGTTCCTCAAAAACTAGTTGCCCTTTTTTACCCATTAGAGTGCACTGCCTTAGTATTTGGATCCTTTACCCACAGTAAGAACAAAAAATATAATATCTTTACGTGCTGATGAGTGTTCTACCTACAAACATGAACTGTCTTTACTTGAACATTGTACTTGTACTTGTACTTGACATGCCTTAGCATTTCGAGTCATTTCATGTAATAGAGAGGAAAACTTTCACCTCGACTCCATAATGGAAATAGTAATAGTCTGAAGACGATAGTTAACAACAGTTAAAAAGCTGAAAATCAACATGAATAATAAATCATAATAAAAGGGTGTTACACACAACATTACCCCTGGCCTTTTATAACAGATACGGCATATACCTTTCTTTATAGCTTTTTTTTTCTGCGGGGCCAGGAATATTTTTTACACATACCAACGTAATATATTTACAATCAATTTTAGCAGCAACACGTTGATATCGTAGCAAATTGGCACCTTTGTAATCTTCTGTTCCCTTTGTTTGATACTTTCGAAAGGCTATAATATTTTCATAATAACACTGATGTACCTAGGCAATATTTCAGAAATGGCCAAACAAAGGCAGCTGGGGGGTCTCGAGCAGTACTGTTACCACCTTGCTCGTGGGTTTTGGGAAAAAATCCCTTAGCTGAAACATTTTATGGTAAGTATTTCACATTTTCTCAAGGAATATCTTTAGATATTTTTATTGAACTACCTGAAGTAATTATTTAGATGATGATGTAACTGATGGGAGTAGGAATATGGAAGTAGTTCGGGTGATGTTTCTAGTGTTTTGTCACCCAACATCAAGCTAAAACAATTATTAAGATACTTTTATGTGAGTTTTGGCAAGAACAGCATAACACTGCCTTGAGAAGATAAGTACAAAGAAGATATGGTACCAACATTAGTAGCTTCCACCAATGAAAACATAACCAAAAGAGAAAGAACGAATAAGCCATTGTTTTGCAAACTGTAAAGGTGAAGTAAGTGGCCCACAAAAAAAAGAGGTTCTGTATTTTGGTTCCTAAACGGGAAGGCCAACAAACGTTTGTGAAGATAAGTTACGAATTTAAGGTTAAAAGTCATAGGCATTGAAGATCTGAATATTTATTCCTTAATGGGTTCTCAATATGTCAACCATGCTGTAAAAGAAATTAGGTAATACCAGATAAGAAGGGAGAATCTATAATCTTGGAAGTCTTGGTAGTGCCACAAATCTGTAATGAAAAATTTACTTGTAGGCTACAACAGAAAATCTAAAGCATTTGCTAGACGAGAATAAAATTGACCTTTATAACCTTTGTGACCTTTGTAATGTTGGGCAGAGTGAAAGGAGTTCAACATTTTTATTAGTGGGTGCTGATTTCTATTTGCAAAATTATGACTGGAAGATTATGACTACAAAGCATGACTGACACCACTGTAGCGATGCAAAGTCGTTTCGGTTGAATTTTTCAAGTACAATAGCAAGAAAAGCAACTTACTCATTTATTACGATGCTGCATGTCACAGCCGATTCCAGGAAGGAAGACAGGTTGGACAAAACGCTTCAATTATTGTGCAACATTCGTCAATTTAGATGCTTAGTTCACCGTTTCAAACGAGATCTACAACTTTGGGAGTGTTACAAAGTGGCAAAATGGATTAATAATAATAATACTAATCGTGAATTTTATTGCACAAAGTGACAATAAGGATACCAGAAGGGAGGAGGGGGGAATGAAGGGAAGATGGTACTATACTAACACTGGTCCTAATACTAAAATGGAGTAATACAACAAACACTTGTGGAGGGGAAATACATGCAACAAATAAAAAATACTAAAAATACTTCATAAAGCCAGACAGATCATGCTTCTTAAAGTCAGTTTTGAATTTGTCAAGACTGACCGTTCCCACTAGCCCCAATAGGAGACTATTCCAAGGCTTCACTACCCAGTTTGAGTAAAAAACATGCACTCATGGATTGAAGCTCCCAATACATATTCCGTATTTCTATGTCGGTTTCAAATAGGCAGGACTTTACATTTCCTTGTCTTTTCCTTGTCTTTGTACATTCCCAGAATTATCATGAAGCCGGCCATGCAGAAGATGTACCGCAGAAAAAGGCGGAATAAGCACCAATATAACACCCATAACACCCATAACACCCAGTATTTAAATAGGATTACCAGTAGGGGGATTGCTTTCTATGGTAGAAAAAACTTTTTTTATTTCGAATCGGCTAGGTGCAGAAAAGTTACCTTTTGGCCCCCTTATCACCTCCCAAAAGCAAAAAATTCTATGAAAATTTGAGGTTTTTCTCAAAATTTTCTGTAAGACACCACATTTGAGTTAAAATCGGCAACGAGGCCAGAAGATGCCTTATAGCATCAATACTGCATGCAAAAAAAATTGTTGATCTTGCACTACATTAAGAGGTGCCCCAAGGAACCCCATGAATCACCAAAAATGGGAATATTACACAATGTAAAGCAGATGAACTCGCTCATGTCCCATTGCTACATGACGGCAAAAACACCTACCAACCTACCTTTGGTGTTGCTTCTGCGTTAATTAGTGTGAATCTGAGGCCGCTGGCCTTGTAGCCCGATTTCCAGAAAAATTGAGCAGTTAGGAACGTGTTGGGCTCGAAATCCTATTGAGAGGTACTATTTTGTCTAGTTTTTGTTTGTTTTCCATTATTGTGTCTGATCTACATCACGTTTAAAGGTTTTTGTTGTTGTTTTAGATTGAATGCTGAGCTGAACAGAACTTGGAACAGTGCGTGAACAAAAACACAGAGTAACTATGTCGGGAAAAATGTCAGTCAACCCCGAAACAAGACAAGTGAGATAATGTCCTGCTTTTAGTGGTGCAGCAAAAATGACTGAACCAGTGCTGCCAACAAACGGTGACATCATGAAAGTATTTTCTGTAAATTAGAGGGGAAATGAAGTCAGATAAACCTGCCGCCAAGAATCCTACAGTTACGGATGTTGCAGAACATGTTGTGTGTGGAGTTGAGTGTTTATGGCGCAAACCTTCAGTACCAATTAATTCCCATAAATATTTAGTGGAGAAGAAAAGGTGGACCGCAGCAAGTTCCATAATTTACTGAAGCCCTACAAGGGTTGGCAAAACAATTCTAAATTTTTAACAAAGCTCAAGCTTTCTTCAAAGAAGATAATTGCAGTTGCTCTACGATCAGATACGCCGTATCTGTCGCACTCTCTGGCTAGATTTGGAAGTTCTGTATGCATTTAAGAAGCAGAAGGCAATTCCATTGTTGATGCAATATCACTAATTTCAGATGGGATTGGGAACTCAGAAGCAAAAGACGATGCTGTTATCAGAACAGAATCGGCATCACAATCTGACTAAGTCTCAGTATCATCCAACAAATCAATATCAGATTCATAAAAGTTGGCTTTAGAATAGGATGGTCCGAGAACAGAGTTGGAAGTAGCTTTAGCCAAACGTTATTTTTCTTTTTCTTTTCGTTGTTCCCTTTCTTTACGTTTCTTGGTTGTATTTGCATCAATTCTGCCAATCATAATATTTCTGGAACATCTTTGGTCGAGTGAGAATACCCTTCCATCATTAGGGACTTCCTTTGCTTTCTCACATTGGCACGAGGACATGTGTACACACTTGCACGCAGAAATATCAAACAATTGATACTTTGCCTCTCTGAAGAACTCTTGAAGCTTTGCTAAATTTTTGCAGGAGGTACAGATGTATGACAAGATTTAGATTAGGGGTTTGAATAATATCTCTGTAATGTGTGGTGCAGTGGCAACCCGGACCACTGCACTGTGACTGAGGTTGGCGCTAATGACCAAGTTGTCGACGCGCCATTAAGCCTCAATTCCCCCCCCCCCTTTGCTAAATATTTAGAATCATTTTGCTTACCCTTCTTGGGCTTCAGTACAACTTTATCTTCTCCACTAACCGTTTATGGGAAATTATTGGTATAGAAGCTTTGCGCCATAAACACTCAGTTTCACACGCAACACGTTCTGCAACATTCGTAACTGTATGATCCTTGGCAGCAGGTTTATCTGGCTTCATTTCCCCTCGAATATAGAAAATTACTTCATGATGCCAGTGTTTGTAGGCAGCACTGTTTTAGGCATTTTTGCTGGAGCACCAAAAGGAAAGACATTTGCTCACTTGTCTTGTTTTGGGTTTAACTGACATTTCCCCTGCCATACTTATTAGTTACTGTTAGTCTGTGTTTCTGTTCACTCACTGTTCCCAGTTCTGTTCAGCTCAGCATCCAATCTAAAACAAACAAAAAACTTTAAATGTGTAGTAGATCAGACACAATAGCGGAAAACAAACAGAAACTAGACAAAATAGTACCTTCCAATAGGATTTTGCGCCCAACACGTTTTTAGGTGCTCAAATTTTCCGGAAACCGGGGTACAGGGCAAGCTTCCTCAGATTCACACTCACAAACGCAGAAGCAACACTAAAGATAGGTTGTTGGGCGTTTTTTCCGTCTTGTGACAGTGGGACATAAACGAGTTCATCTGCTTTACATTGCATAATATTCCCATTTTGGGTGATTCTTGGGGATCCTTGGGGCACCTCTTAATATAGTGAAAGGTCAACAATTTTTTTGGCGTGCAATATTGATGCTAATAGGCATCTTCTGGCCTTATCGCCGATTTTAAATTCAAATGTGATGACCCACAGAAAATTTAGAGAGAAACGGCAAATTTTCATAGAATTTACAAACTTTAGACCCCTTGGGGCACATATGAAAATGTTTAAAGAATTTTTTGCTTTTGGGAGAGTGATAAGGATGCCAAAAGGTAACTTTTCCGCACCTAGCCGATTCGAAATAAAAAAAAATTGTTTTTCAATCTATCCTAATAACCAGACCCCAAAGTGACAAGTAGTTTTTTTATGTGTCTTCACACTAAGATCATAAGTATCCATTAAAAATTGTCAAAGGACTGATCCAAACCTTAACCTGCATATCTTTTCTGTGCTTCTGAGATTCAGGTGGCACGCAGAGGCTGTAACTGAACATGTCGAAAAGGCACTCCTCAAAATGTCACTTAATATCTCAGATTGGAGGGCTGCCTGCTTCAGGCTGGTCCCGGAATACTATAAGCCTGAGATAGACATATAAGACTTTTAGGAATGGACAGTCCGCATCTACAATCCGATACCATGCAAAAATTATAAGAAGAATCGTTTCCGCATACAAATCAGCTTCTTGATTTAGATTTATGTGTGTTTTACTACTAGTCAGACACAGCTATTGCTTCCGATGCTCACCAAACTTGCAATGAAACAAAACAATCTTGCAAGATGCCGAAATTCATTTGAGAAAGTTGGTCACTAATTCAAGCTCTAAGAGAAACATGGCAACAAGAACTGTTGGATGCAGAAAACAACGAAGTAATATTGCTTGGATGGTTAGAAAACGAAGTTATACGGGGGATTTTTGGAATCTTCTAGAAAGTAATCTATATTTTAATGTGGAGGCAACATTACCTTCGCTCACAGAAACAGCATCGACCAAACGTGGCCTTCTCATTGTGGCTGCAGAAATATTTAATCTTCTTGGATATTTATCTCTAACAGTAATCGAATAAAGTATTTATTTTTGAACTAGGAGGGCGAAAGTGAAATAGAATTCAGAGCTGTTACCCATGATCAAGAAATGAGGGCTTGACTGTTGTCAGCAAGAGCCAGGGGCACAAACGATTGGTCGCGACCAATGTATGGAACAGAAGAGGCTACAGATGGTACAAATCAAATACATGCATTTTGTGATGCTTGAAGCCCAACTTATAAAACAGTAATTTATTTGAGACGTACAGAAACAGATGGAAGGGAATCCTCCTTGGTGGTAAAGAAGAGCCGACTAGCAGCTCTCAAACAATTATGGTTTCTCGGACTGGAGCTAAGGGGAGCAGTAGATGCTAACCGATTAAATAAAAGCATTCAAGACGCACTCAAAAAAACTATCAAAGTTAACTATTGGACAGAGTCACAAGAAGTCTTGTGATAGATTAGTTCTTCACCTGACAGCTGGAAAGCATCCAAAGTCCACAGAGTAAAAGAAACTTAGCAAAAGATTGATGTTAACTCGTGGAGGTATTGTAGTGGAAAAAATATCCAGCCGACCTGATGATAATATAAAAGACAGCTGGGGAATTGAATAAAATGTTCGTTGTGGTGGAATTAACCCTAACGGCTTTCCCATCAAGATGACAAGTGGCCTAAACATAAAGCTAGCACACAATAGAGTGTGCAAAGCAAGCTTTGTAGGTTGATGAACCTCCTTGGTTATACTGGTTCCAAAGCACTATCAGAGCTGTTATACAAAGAAAAGTACGACTGCTTCAGGTGACTTAGTGAATTAGATGATTAACAAACAACTTTCGTTCAAGACAGCAGCGTCATATAGTATCACTGCCTGCAGAAGAGCTGGAGTTTGGACTCAAATCCTGGATTCAAAGAGAACAACAAGTTGCGTTTTTACTGAAAATGGATTTTATTCGAGCTAGACAGCCTTGTGACAGAGTCGAAAGTCGGGCAGTTCAACCCTCTTCTTGATTAGGATTGGATGTTTAGGATAGGGCATGAATTATCAGTGTTGCCAAATTGGGATTTTACCCCCAAATCCAGAAGTTGGGGGTGAAAGCGGGGATGGAAAATATTTGTTGGGAAACACGGGGGTATTTGAGAGTAATACTATGGTGGCAAAATTTGTTGGTTTTACTTCCGTGTTACCCTGTTATCATTCATTAGTCATTACTATAAGTTAAGGAATTCTTAAGACATAAATATCATACTAAATGTTGGCTTACATCGCAAGTTGCAGCAATACAACTTATTGTTTTGTCACTTGTTACACAAATTGTATTACATTGTGTTGTCTGTACCCGGTCTTTGGTTCTCGGTGGACTGTTAAGAATAGATGCTAAGGCCCTGGCATACCTTCGTACAAGTCACTCACTCCTTCGAGATCATCAGTTTCGTCTGGGGTGGATCGGACTTCCCTGTCTGTCCGGTCTGCCTGGTGGAATTTACAAGGGAACACTTCTTGCTCCTGTGTCCTGTTTTCCGGCGGCAGCGTGAAACTCTGGCAACTATCTTCAGGGCGCATCTAACTGTTGGTAGCCTTCTGTGTTTTTCCGGTGGGTATGCATCCATAGGTAGAGTGAGGGCTATCGCGCAATTTGCACGAACCACAGGATTCAAATATAGTCCTGTGGTCATCTTGTTGTCTCTTTCCTCCTCTGCACTGTAGGGTTCTGTGTTCGGCGTCACATAGCAGCATTTGGTTTAATTTGGTGATTTTGGTGACGTTGGGTGACATTGGTGACGTTTGGAGACGTTGGCTTCTTCGTGGAGTCGCTGAGTTGGGGCAAAGTAAATCATTATGTTTCTTTTTAAGAAGACCAACCCCCTCCTCATTTACTAGCTGAAAGAAGGATGGGCTATCGCCTCTGCTGAACTCATCACAAACATAATATGCATGTAAGTGGGAGAGAAACCCTAGGATTTACGACAACGAGGCATTTGGTAAGTTGCGACGACGATAATATGCCAAAGCAGGTCCCACCACAGAAGCACCTCTAGCAAGTGTGAGAGTGGCTGAAAATATAGCGTTTGAAGTAATAGGATTTAGCTTCGCAGGACCTCTCTGTGAAAACTGGGAACAAGAGTTAATTACAGATGGATTACATTGCAATTTTCAACTGTTTCGTCATTCGTACAGTACATTTAGCACTTGTTTTCAGTCATTCTACAAAGCCATTTTTCTTGGCTTGTGTCGGTTTACAACACGATGAGTAATAAGCCGCATTAGCATAATACCAAAACTTTCGAATGAGTGGACAAAGAAATTCACCGGATGTGGAAGTCACTGAAGTAAGACGACTGGAAGGATTATTTTGGAAACAATGTATTTCTTGGCGATTCATAAATGAGACAGCAGCGTGGTAGGGCGGCTTTTATTTATGCCTTGTACGATCAGTAAAACTCTAACTGAAGAAAACTGTAGGACCAGCTGGCGTGGACTTCGGAAATTACATACTCTTTTATAGAGGTACAAGCAATCATCAATTCTCGACATGTAATCTACACTTAACAAAAATCCAGACGGTGTATCTGTTCTTACGCCAGAGAACTTTCTTCTTGGTAAAGGACCTACTTTTCTGTCAGATGGCACTGGCACATTTACCAGCACGAAGGTAAATGATATAGTCTTAAGAAGGACATAGCCGAACGGCTCAGGGAAGGATTCTTGACTCGATGGTGCATATAATACCATTTAGATTTACAATCGACTCACTACATGTCGAGGAAGGGGACGTTGTACTTATAAATGTTGAAAAGTTACCTCGTCATCGTTTGAAAACTGGTCTGATGTATGAACTCAAATTAGGGATGTGATGGTGGCCTTTGGACAGTCTATACGGGAAAGAGGGGGATTGAGGCTAAATGGCGTGTCGACAGCTAGGTCATTAGAGCCAACCATTACAGTCACAGTGAAATGCAGTGCACTGGCAAGATTCTCGCCACCCACTTTAATTGGGTACCTGTTGGAAGTGGTGGAATCAATATAGCAAACTTACTTTGGCTCTGGTCGGACTCAAGAATCACCTGTTGCAACGACGTGTGCCGGCCAGTAATATTATTGTTGCATGTTTGCTAGTGTGCATCTAAAAGATTGCATCTGATATGCATCTGGCGCATAAAGTGAATCAAGTGTGTAACTAAGATAGCTAGGCTAAAGTTTCGTCACTGCTGCTGCTAAAAGTAAATAGCTCTTCTGGACGATTTTTAAGAGAATTCAATAATTATTTATTTCTATATTTATTAACTGATGGCTTATGTTCCGTTGAGAATTTCACAATAAGAAATTAGGCTATATAGTAACAATTATTAAAAACGAAAAAAATGTTATTTTATCTACTGTAAATCACGTGAGTATCATGTGATTTGTACGTGCTGAGATATAGTCTGTATATTTTTAATCCTGTTTTCCCGTCGACAGTATTAAATGTGCCTTATGCCAGGCGATACAGATAGTGCCTAAAATGAACCAACCAAATAGCACTTTAAATTTACCGATATGTGGTTCACCGTCTGCTAGTTAGAGAAAGCATGGAAATTGGCAAACAAATTCAGGAAAGCAGCAAAGCCAACTTTTTGCTCCTTAAGAAGTTGATGGCGTTGAGCAGGAACAATTAGAAAAAGTAAGAATAATCCTGCTTTGTGGAAGATAATATTCCTACAACAAAATGTTGTCGGAAATATATGGAATAGGGTAAGCAGATTTTTAGTGGTAGCAGAAAATTTTATCAGTAGAAAGCAGAAAATATTTATTACTGGCAGTTTTGACGTTTTGAAAAAATGCAGTCACGTATTTTGGAATTTCTACTTTGGAATTTCTGCTTGCACATGACAGCAGAGCTAGGCAGATGCACTCGTAACGATCGTGTTGCATATCACTGGGAAGAGATTAAACAAGTGAGCACATGTCAGAAATCTTATATCTGGAGTCGTTACGTAAAATATTCTGAAAAAAATATTACATTTAACGAAAAACGCACTTACGGCACTCTGATCGTCAGAATTCAATCATATTCCGGGTTTAACTCCTTGGCTCCCTTTTTTTTGTTTAAAAATGTAACGTTTTTGTTTAATATCTGAGGTCGAGCTAGAGATTCCATCCAGATGATACATACAAAGTAGTGATCTGAAACATCTGTATACATTGTCCTGCCTCAACTTTGTAATGTTTTTTTAATAATACGTGGTCAACACACAACTCAGTGATGACATTTAAAAAAATTCTTGCCTGACTACAATATGATTTTTTTGTTCAATCCCCATGAACTGTAGTTGTTTCGTATCTCCAACCATTGGTTCTAACATATATTATATTTGTTTTATTGTTCATACAGTCAGATTATGCTCACGTTGTCGAGCATTGCAATGTTTTGATATTTGTGTATACTTTCTCAGTTCTTTGGTGAAAGTTCTTTTGTTGTAGTCCGTAAGCATAGCTGAGTGACAAACCATACTAGTATTGACAGTAAACAATCATTTTTTTAAAGTTTAGAAGCATCGTAGCATTACGACTCCTCGATCTGTATACCTTTTTATCTCTTGTAGGAGAAATCTGATTGTGATTCGTTAGCTTATATAAATCAATCTCCTCACAATCCTACTTTAAAAATAAGTAAATTTAAAGTTATTTAGTTTTGCAACCATCTGTTGGCTCACCATAAAAGGGTCTTTGTAGCACAGGGGGGGGGGATTGAGGCTTAATGGCGCGTCGACAACTTGGTCATTAGCGCCAACCTCAGTCACAGTGCAGTGGTGTAGCACAGGGCGAGGCACAGGATCAGTATTCATTGGCTGATAACTGGCGATAATTTTTTTTCTCTTTGTGTGGGGGTACGTGATCTGCATTCAGTTCTCTGTGTGTTGTGTGTTGTGTTGTGTGTGTGTGTGTGTGCATGTGTGTGTGTGTGCACATGCGTGTGTATGTGTGTGTGCATGCGTATAGTATGTGTGTTTTGCTTTTCTATTTGGGAAACAATAGAGGTGGTAATTTTCTACTGGTTTAGTAAAAAATTTCTGACAAGGAAGCTCCGATGTATGAAAGAAACCAATTCCAAGATTTGCATTCCTTCCTCAATTACTATTTTACGGGTCAGGACGAAATTCGATGTAGAGCAATGGACAGAAATCATTTAAGTGGACTACAAAGCAGAAACAATACAGTTTTTTGCCCATTGAATACACGATATAAGCTAATGTATTATAGCATCCTGCTCGGCGGAGTTAGGGCGCGTTTATGCAGCGACTCGCCTTTGCATTCTCGCAGCTAGAACTCACGTTATTTGCTGTTTTCGTTGCGAGGCGGCAGACATAAAACCGCCGCCATGTTGGAATTTGAGGTGATTTCTAGCTTCTAGCTGCGAGAATGCGCAAGCGAGTGGTTGCGTAAACGTGCCCTAATTGTAATCGTAAGAACTTAGTTGCCTAGTTTATGTAAATTCTCGAACTATTGCCGTACCTTGGCAGTTATCATTGGTAAGAATGCATTAGCTGTGTGCAGGGCATTGATCTTGATCTTCTCAATGTTTGAACTCTTAAGTACGACTGATTGCACTTTATTGACATTTTTCGTCGGCATCCTGTGACTTTTTATCAACTTGTTGGTAATTGTAACATAAAATTTCCTATTATTTTGATATGTTTAGAACAAGTGTTTGGTAAAAGTTATTTGGGCAAGTAGCTGTTTTCATAACTTCTGTGTCTAACGCGGCTGTACTAAGCTTGCTTTTTTATTCATGTTTCCTGAACTTGTTCTTGTTGATGCATGTGGCTTGTCTATCATAGTTTAATTTATGTTCAATTCATCCTCTGTTCTAATAAACTTCTCTTTTTAATTTCTTTTTAATTTTTTTGAGTTCTTGATTTTCCTTTTTTATGTCAATAATTTCATTTGTTAGGAATTAAATGGCCTCGTGATCTTGTATCCATCTTTTGGTAATTCTATTAGGGTATGGACTTTAATGTCAGTATAGTATAAAAACAATTATAATTTGTTCAGTGTCTTCCCCTAAGTTAGTTTCACTTGCTTTATCCTCAGTTTTTGTTTATCTTCGTTTTTTGCTTCCATTTCCTAGTTTTCGTTTAGTTTTCAAACTAATTCTTCGTTTTATTATTCGTATGGTTATACGTGTTGCATTTGGAAACTGTTTTGCGACGGAGTTCTCAACAGTCAACAACTATCCATTAAAAAAAGTTTCCGCTGACATCCTCGTACATTCAGGTTACACTATTTTATTACTCAAAAGTGTTGTTAATTTTTAGAACCGCCTCCAAATCATGATGTGAAATCACCCGAAGCAGGAGTTCCTTGCAGCTGTCACAATTCTTCCTGTTAAGTAGAGGGTGTGACATGGTTCCGTCTGTTTGAGTTCGTTTTGTTAAACTGCAGCATTGAAAATGATTCCCATTTTTCGTAACCACTGCAATGATCATACTATCATTCTTTGGTTGCTATTTTTCAACAGGACTTAAAGGTGTTTGCTTCCTTGTTAGGTTTCCTGCGTGTACAACAATAGTGAAACGTTTGTTGCGAAAGCGTAAACGTATTCAATTTTTCTGTCTTTCCGTTGTCTGAGAGGATTTTTCTACATCGACTGAAACCTATTGAAAAAGCTGACATGCTTGAGATAAACGAAAATAGGAAGAGTTTATGCCCTTTTAATCATGTAGGGTTTACTGTAAGTACAGCACAACACAGAAACAATTTCATTAGCTACACCTCGTAAGTTACGCTACTTACTTGGTGGCAATGACCAGGTGGAATCAGTTAAAGTAGGTTTTATGAGGTCCCAGAAAGGAACTGACATATTTGTCCTATGCAGACAGGGTATGGTTCACGGGCCTAGATCGTCAAAGTTGCGGAGATTAAAGGCAGATCGATGTATGACATTCTCCATTCTCAAAGGATTCGTGGATACTGACTCACAGTCTTTATTCATATCGTGAAATGGGTGTATTCAATGGCATTCGTGGAAGTTGGTCATTATCACCAGAAGCAAGGAGATGGTAGGTTTAACTTCTTTGTAAATTGTGCTGCTAAAGCATGGAATTCCTTGTCGACCGCTGTTTGCTTTCCTTCAAGAGTAAGTTAACTAAAATTAATCTCGGTTAGTTTCAACCCAGCCCATTTGACGAGCAGTAATATTTGATATTGTTTCACGTGTACATAGTTTTTTGCTGGATTACTTGGTGTAATATGTTCTTGCATGAGTGATTTCAATCCTGCTAGTAGACTTCGTACTCATGCCGAATAAATACCTTATTATTGTTATGTTAGAGATATCCCTGAGAAAACGTGAGTTATCCGGCGATAATTGCTCATTTGTGAGAAAACCCACGCAATATTGGAATGCCCCGTTTTGATCAAATGAGCAATTATCACCAGATAACTGCCTATTTCTCAAGTATATGTGGACTGTCCTGGTAGGTAGCCTTATTGCGGATTTTCCCCCAGCAGAGTAACGACTCTCACACAACTTAATGCAAGCACAGGAATAACCATGTTTATTCAGTTGCACTGGCTTTTATAACAATTGGTCATGTGACACAATAGTCAGGTGTCACATGTGTGGCAATTAGTACTGTTACATATTACATTAGAATGTATTGCACTCCTACTAGTGTGTTAAACTGGGGTAGGTTGACATTAGGAACACAAGGAAAGCTAATTACTATGGTGCCACAAGTGACGACACCACAATATGCGTTTTAATTGTGAGGTGTGAGGTTAAGCAAATATATGGACTTATTTTAGTTAAAAAAAATTTTATTCGTCGATTTTATTTATGAATTATTATGAATTTAAGAATCTTTCCATACGAAAGATGTAAATTCGTGAACGGAAACATACATTTTAGAAACTTCATGACTGCGAAAGTAAAAGCTAAGCAAAGACACATTTTTTACGTTTGTTTCCGAATTTCGTGGTAAGTTTAGGCCTTATTTTTGCATTTTAAAAGTTTAAATAAGATTACAATGCACACTTTGGTCTTGAGTCGTAGGTTTATACAGATGTATTTCAAAGCATTAGTAGCCTAGTTTTCGTACCATCGGGAAAAAGTTGCAGGGTTAGGCTTAGCTGGTGAAATTTTTATTTTTCCTATTGGTTTGAAAAACGTTGCTAGTTGGAAATATACCTGTTTACACTCGTTTTGCAATCATGGGGTGTACTGGTTGTAATTGTATTGTGTATTTATGAAAAGTCTGTCATTATGTCACGTGGTGGAGCTGTCACGTGGTGGAGCTGTCACGTGGGGGTGTGCACCCCGAAAAAGTGTTAGATTATCAAAAAAGTTTGGGTTATCAAACTTAACTCCAGGTGACGTGTGTGGGTTTTCAGCTTAATTAACTGCATATAACAACTACGCTTTTAACTTGGGGATACGTTAGCCTGACATCGCCAGCGTGCATTAATTATTACAGTACCCATATGATCAAAATTCCGGGTCAGTAGAGCAAAGCAGAACGTTTTATCCATTTTGGATCAAACATTTAAGGTTTGGTACTTACTTCCTTATGTCACTGCAATATGTAGAATGAGGCCATTACTGTGACTCCACTTCGTAAACTTTTAGGCACATCATCAGTGGCATAAATGTGGAAGAGACGCCTATTTCACCTGAGTGGAAAGCTAGGGTTGTGCACTGATGGCTTCTTACCTTTTTTGACACGCAAGTAAATGCAAATGCAAATCTATATCCATTAACCACACTATTTTGACTTTAACTATAATGACTTTTTTAAAGAGTCAATTCCTTCCAGTTATTATGACACAACAGTGTTGTTTGCTACTTTGTTTGGTAATAAAATTTAATCTTTAAAAAAAATTAATTACGCAGTGGTGGATAAAAGAATATCGCAAGCAAATGTCTAGAGTTCCCTTTGAATTTTTTTGTAACGTGGAAGTTTTCTTCCTTTAACTCGTGATTGCTCTGTGTTAGCTGAGTATTTTAAGATCCCAGGGTAAGACGTAGTGAGGTGTTTTTTTATGCCAATGCACAAAACCACGAACGAGTTTAAAGGAGAAAATACTCACTGTACCAAAACCATCAACTACGTGCCAAAGAAGAAATACTTAATCACAGAATTTCGAGTAATATCGTCATGGCTGAGCGGTGACAGAGCTCAGCTTGGTTGCTGGAGGCTTACGGATCTGGTCTAACCCCCTGGAAAGGGTACCTTTGCAAATTCCCTGTCAGGATTGCCGGTCAGGGTAGCGTTGGAGGCTACAATGCTTCTTCAGTAGCTCTGGGAACTATTCTGACTAATTCTGGAAAATCTTTTGGTCGCAACGATGGTCGGAAGGTTCCCGGATCGACTTCCCGGGGTTGGCACCTCCCTTTATAAGATATTTCTTTTTCTCTAAAAGTCCGGTAATGTTCAAATTTTTTTAAACGGGACGGAAAGCCAATGGGCTCGAGATTGGTTTAATAAATACGGATGCAAACCTATTTAC
>JAHWFP010157270.1:28412-38676 GCA_023313725.1 Lithobius niger | reverse complement strand
CCCAAAACCAAGGGCGCATGCGTGACAGAGCACGTGCCTCGAGCCTAAAGTGAAGGCGATTGGTTTACAGTCATTTGATCTTTTACATGAGAGCACGAGGCCAAGTTTACATGAATAATACCAACAATAAGAAAAACACTAGAAAATATCCAGATGCACGCTATCATGCAATTTACATGCAACAAATTGAACTCCTCTCCTCTACAATGGCGTCAAGTACATCTTAATTAGCAAATCCGACATACTAAACAAAAAGGTAACTGCAAGATTCGCAACATATTCCGCCCCAACCAAAAGATCTTCACCGATTCTTGTGAATCTTGCTAATGCACAGAGAATCTTCAGGTCAAGACGAAGGGAACTTCTTAAAGAATCTTCACCTTGATTCTAGAATCCAACTTCTTGAATGATGGTAAGGAAAATAATCTGATGTTTGGGAGTGCTTGGAATTGCAGCCCGGCCAAGACTTCACCAGGCTTTGGAATGACATGCAGAATCACTATCAGAAACCCCTTCAATTTTGACAGGTAGAAAGGCACTGTGAAGCATAGCCCTTCACCAGCTTAAGGCGTCCGCGGGTGCTCCACGCCTTTCAGCCACCGGACTCCACCGGAGAGGACGAAACGTTGCCTGCCAAGCCCGAACCTCAACTGCATAGGACGGTGCTTGACAGATCTGAAGAATTTTGAAGGGGTTTAAAAGGTAATGAGCGAAGACAACTAACTAATGTGCTTCCTTGAAAATAAGTGTCTATGAAAAGCTAACTCAAGCTTGTAACTTGTTCCTACAAGAATGTTCTTCATTGAGGTGAAGTGTGTTTAAGTGTTTGATTAGTTTAGAAGACTACTTTCTAAGACTTAAGTAGCAACTAACCAACCAAAGCGTGTATCCTGCACCCTAAACTATCTCCAAAGGGCAGACTCGCTGAACAGCTCTTCTTATGAAGTTACCATTGTTAGTTTGAAGCATAACGGACCTCACCTTGCCATCTCTTCCTTCGGTGACCTCAGAAATTCGAGCCATTTTCCACTGCCCTCGAGGAAGACGTTCATCCTTTACTAACACAACGTCATCAATTTTTAATGGAACTTCATTTCCAGGAACGTTCAGAGAATGAGCTGATCTTAATTGGAGAAGATATTCTTGACTCCATTTTCGCCAGAAACTGTCCATCAGACGTCTTCTAAATTTCCATCTTCGTAGAAGAGAATCTTTAGTAGGTACAGCTAAGATGCTTGGGAGAAGATCAGATAAATTACTTCCAATTCTTCCTATCAAGAAATGAGACGGAGTAATGTATTCTGAATCTTGAGAATCTGACATGTTCACCAAAGGTCTGTTGTTTATTACTGCTTCCACCTCCGTCAAAAGTGTCCTGAACTCTTCGGAATCAAGTAAAGCGTTTCCTAATGTCCTCCTCAAGTGTCGTTTCACCGATCCCACCATCCGCTCATAGAATCCTCCCCACCACGCAGCTTGAGGAGCTATGAACCTCCATTCGATTCCTTCACGTGCAGCTTGATTCTGAACATCAGACTTTGATAATATTTCCCATGCGTCCTTAAGAATCCGATCTGCTTGTTGAAATGTTTTCGCATTGTCGCTATAGATAATCTTGCAGATTCCTCGTCTTGCAATGAATCTTCTGAAGGCTAACAAGAATGGCTTAATCCCTTGTGACGATACAAGTTCTAAATGAATCGCTCTTGTGACCGCACAAGTGAACAAACATATGTAACCTTTAACGTTTTCTTGAAAACCTTTAATCCACACAGGACCTGCAAAGTCCAACCCAGATATCTGAAACGGTAAGGATTGTTGAACCCTCGCCGCAGGCAGAGGAGCTTCTATCACAGACGGAGGTTTAGCATTCCATTTTCTACAAGACAGACATCCATGAATGGCTCTCCGTACAGACTGACGGCCACGAAGTATCCATGCTGTATTTCGAACTTTAATTAAAGTTTCTTGCACCCCACCATGCAATGTACGAACGTGTCTGTCACGAATGAAAAGATCCACCAGTTTGTGAGAAGGTAAGAGAATCGGGTGAGCCTGGGCTTCATTTAATTGTGCAAAACGCAAACGTCCACCAATTCGTATTAAATTGTCCGAGTCTAAGTAGGGATTGAACTGCAAAACTTTGGACTTTGAGTCAATGTTCCTTCCCTCGTAAAGATTACGAAGCTCTTCAATGAAGGATTCTTTCTGAATAACTAGAAACCAATATGTTTCAGCAGCTTGAATTTCCTCTGATGATAAGAATTCTTGAAACAAAGCGCTTGACTTTCTTACATTGTTCACGAAACGGAAGACCCAAAAGTAACACGAATAAGTTTGGCCCACGTTCCAAACCGTCCATAATCCATTATGGAATGGCATGCTATTGAAACATTGACGACAATTGGTGCTTCTTCGGTGTGAAGTAAATTGTTGACCTCATCTTCATTTCTATTATCTGGAAATTGTGGCCATTCTTCCATCTTCAAGGATAACCATTCAGGCCCGTACCACCATACAACATTCTTGTTTAATTTCTCCAAAGATTGTCCTCTTGAAATTAAATCTGCAGGATTAGCTTTGCTGGAACAATAATGCCAACTTTTCAGACTTGACAGTTCCTGAATTTCTTGGACTCTTCTGGCAACAAACAGCTTCCATCGAGAGGGTGTTCCTTTAATCCATTCTAAAGCTACCCTAGAATCGGACCATATCCCGGTTGAGACATCCGGTTTGTTCCAAGCTTTCTTAATGTGGAATGACAGACGAACTCCAACCAAGCAAGCTAATAACTCCAGACGAGGGATGCTCATTAACTCTAGGGGCGCCACTCTTGACTTGGACGTGATTATTTTCACGGAAAAGTTACCATCTTCTTGATGCACACGCAAATAGGCCACAGCTCCATATACTTTGGGTGAAGCATCACAAAATAAATGAAGTTGTAAATCTTCAGAATTGTCAAGTGTACCATACCACCTTGGAATTCGTACTTGTTCTAAATTTTTCAAGTCTTCTTTCCATTGTACCCAAGAAGTCAGCAAGGGGGGAGTTATCTCTTCATCCCACTTGATTTTCAACCGCCCTAAGTCTTGCAGGAGAATCTTGATAGTGACTGTCTTGGGGGAAACGAAACCCAAAGGATCAAACACTCGTGCAAGAATTTCTAATATGGCACGCTTCGATGCTCCACTGTGTTCAGTTGCTTTGAGTACAGAAGAAGTTTTCAGAAACAATACATCGGTAATTGGGTCCCACATAAGTCCAAGAACTTTAAGTAGTTCTATTGAGTCCTCTAAAGATACGACACCATCCTCCTGCCATTGTTGACGCAATTTTTCATCATTAGTGGCCCATTTTTTCAGCAACATTCCTCCCTTTTCCATCAAGGAGTTAGCTTCTCTCGAGATTGCTAATGAACGCTCAGAAGTGCTACTTCCGGCTAGAAAATCGTCGACATATGTATTCTGATCAATCAGTCTTCTAATTTCCTCATTGGAGTCCGGATGAGACTGGACATGAAAACGTATGGCGGCTGCCAACAGGAATGGGCTTGATTTCATTCCAAATAACACACGAGTCATGCGAAAAATCTTCAAAACAGGCTCTTTGTCCTTGGACCAAATTTCATCAGTCCATAAAAAGCGAGTTGCATCCCGTTCTTTGGGTTTTAATTCTATTTGTAAAAAGGCCTTTTCGATGTCACTTGTGATAGCCACTTTGTGCCAACGGAACCTCAATAGCAAGTCAATGATCCCCGGGTTAAGATTTGGGCCGGCAAACTGGCATTGATTTAATGAAAGTCCCTGAACACCATGAGAAGAAGCATCGAACACTATTCTGAGTTTAGTGGTTTTCCTGTCTTCCTTTATGATCGGATGATGTGGCATGTAGTAGGTAGGATTACCTTCATCCACTTTCCAAGATACTTCTTCTGAATGTCCATTTTTTAGATATTCATAAATTCCACTTTTGTAGCGTTCAAACTTTTCTGAGTCCTTTTGTAAGGAGGTAACCAAACGCTTTAAACGCTCCTTGGTTAATGCGAAATTATCGCATAATTCTGGTTTATTTTGATTCCAAGGAATTTCCACTTGATAGCGATTTCCATGGAATGTAGTAGTTTCCTGAAACGTTGAGAAGACTTCCACATCTTCCAATGATAGTTGTGATCTATTTTCCTTAGACATAGTACCACTGCGGTCCAATTCCCAAATCGACGCTATCTTGGAATCAAGAGCCTTGATTGTTGAGGTTTCTGAAATTGCTAGCATAGACACCATTGTTGTCGAGTGATTGAAAGTGCGAGTACTTCCTTGAAGCAACTAACCAAAAATGTTTTCAGTTTCCATTAAATAGGACGTTAGCCGTTTCATATGACCTGTCATTATTCTCCATATAAAATCAGCACCTATTAATTAACACGTCAATAGAAGCCAGTTCTCCAGTTCCCATTAAATGAGACCAAGTTTGTGTGCGCCGACTTTGTAAAAAGTTTTCAATTCGACTGGAATCATACAACAAAACACCACTGCAAATATTATCCACTTGATAAGCTTCTATTTTAAGGTGAACCTTGTTGGATCCAACGAGTGTCAAAGGAACTCGACATGTCACCTGTTTGTTAGAATTTCCGCCGAAGGAATTTACAGAGATTTTCTCCACTGCTGAAGTTGGAAGACTAAGTCTTTGAACTATTTGTTTCGTAACGAAGGATCTTTCACTCCCTCCATCCACCAACATGACGACTTCATGTAACACATTGTTGCTCTTTATAAAGACACGCAATGATTGTAGAACTGACAAATTATTGTTGCTTGATACGCCTGCATGACAACTTGAAGCGCTGACCAGAGATTTTGTCACTTCCTTAGGAACAGTGTCTTGCCTCGTGAAACGGTCTGGGCACAAAAAAGTATGATGCGGCTTATTGCAAGTGCGACAGATTATCGGAAAGGTACATACATCTGCGACGTGAGTTCTTGATAAACAGTTTGTACATCGATTGTAACGATTCAGTGCACGTGTCCTATCCTTATTACTGATTACTTTATCGCAAAATGAGGAAAAATGACTGTCATTATTGCAAAATACGCAGAATCTCGGCTTAATTGTTGCGCCCTTTGCGCCCATGTTATACCGTTTTTGTGTCGTTACCAATGCTGAAGCTGAACCACATTTAGAATTTTCGCTCTTTGAAAAGTCTGCCTTTTTTGCTTGATTGTGTTTAAATTCTTGAAGGCTCGATTTTTCTGACGCAATTCTAAAAACATGCTCAATATTCTCCAGTTCAGTATTTACAAAATCTAATAGGGTGTTTACGTCCGTATTACCTTTGCTATAAGACTTTCGGTTCCATTCAGAAAGGATGCGAGGAGGCAAAGCCCTTAAAATTATAGGGCACAAAAAATGTCCCATATTGTCAACTGGTGAGCCCAGCGCCTCTAGTGAGCGAATGTGCAACTTCACTTCTTCCACCAATCTCCTCAAATCTTGGCCATTTTTGGAAAATTGAACTGGAGCGGTTTTTAATAGGCTATTGATATGGCTATCAATCAATACTTCCTTTTTTCCATATTTCGATTTTAACAAATCAAATGCAATGTCGTAGTTAGCTTCCGTTAAGGATAGGCCTTGAATAGTTTTTTCGGCATCAGCGGAAAGGAAACTCTTTAAATAATTGAATTTTTCCACTTTAGAAATGGCTGTATTGGCATCTACCCCTGCAGAAAATTGATCCAAAAAACGCTCCCAGTCTTGGATTGAGCCATCAAAGCGTCGTATCTGAAGTTTTGGTAAAAAGATGTTTGTTTTTTAAACGTTCGTTGTTATTGGTTGAAGCAACATTTTTTGAAGACAGATAACGATTTGCCCTAATTTTCATATAAATGATGTCCTCAGTTAGTGCAGAATTTTCTTCTATTTCAGTTTCCAAATCATCCGGATCAACCAAAGACTCCAGTTTTTCAAGAATTGGAAGTAAATCCATTTCCTTGGAAATGAGTAGTGTTAAGTCATCCTCAACGTCATCCTTTAAGTCATCCAATACATTTTTTGACAGCTTCTGAATTAGCCTCGTAATAGCAGTTCTTCTAGCTGAACGACTCTTTTTTAGCTGCGCCAAATTCATTGTTGCCGCTGCCATAGTTGACCTCGTGAATTTTTCCCTTTATCAGTTAGAGAAAAAAAAAATTACAGTATTGATTCAATATTAATTCAATCTGAATTAAAATTAAGTAAGTTGCTTTGATTTAACTGTTGATTCGTTCAACAAATGGAGATTGAATCTTGCATATCTGAACAAGATATTACGTTAGGAATTATCATCATTGAAATTAACGCATAGAATCAGAATAACAGCCCTTCAATACCTATTGGGATATTACTGATCGTTAAGGTTTGGTAACTTGATAAACCAAGCAACACTGAAACAAAACGAAACCCGGTTTTTGTTTCCCTAAAGGCCTAACTTAAATTCGAAAGATCCCGGGTTTCGGCACCAATTTTGTGGAAATAGCTAAGGGGAAAGCCTCAAACCAAAGTGGGTGGCCCTAACGAAGTTGGTAAATAAGGGTCGATACGAATGAATTTTCTTATACCAATCTATCGCGCATTAGTCCCTGACGGAACCTCTTTACCACTCCTCGAGACCGCCATTCCCTGAAGGATGCCTTCCAATGAATACCTTGTAACAGATATCCACCACGGGTTTTTTTAGGCCAAAGCAATCCCTCTGGGTTCCTAAATTACCTGAAATGGGTTAGTTTAGGTTTAAACTAACTTAAGAAAGACTTAAAGACTAGAAGTGTTGCTTAACTTATCATAGTTACCATAGGATGAACTGAATTTAACTCAGAACATGACTAAAAGGCTTAAGAAGTCGTGTTCTAAATTCAAGAAGAGAAAAGGCCTAAAAGGCCTTAAGCCTAAAGAAAAGGCTTAGAAGGTTCCAAAGTATTCGAACATGATTAAGGAGGCAGAGAAGGAGCTGTTATCAATTCAGCTGCTGAGTGCAGACTGAGTCATTTATTATGAACGAAGCACAAGAAAAAAGCCCCAAAACCAAGGGCGCATGCGTGACAGAGCACGTGCCTCGAGCCTAAAGTGAAGGCGATTGGTTTACAGTCATTTGATCTTTTACATGAGAGCACGAGGCCAAGTTTACATGAATAATACCAACAATAAGAAAAACACTAGAAAATATCCAGATGCACGCTATCATGCAATTTACATGCAACAAATTGAACTCCTCTCCTCTACAATGGCATCAAGTACATCTTAATTAGCAAATCCGACATACTAAACAAAAAGGTAACTGCAAGATTCGCAACATGGCTAGTTAGGATCACTCTACAAACCCAAAAGTGAATAAATTAAACAAACGCCAACTAACAGGTAAAGAAAATCAAATGTAACTTGGTCTAAACACCCAATCATGCTTCCAAAGTTGCTTTCAACGCCTAGTCAGGGTAAACACAAACAAATATCTTGATTATAACAATTTTTAAAGTCCATATTAATTAATTAAGGCAAACGCTGTTTAACCTAACTTGTAGAAAAACTACAAAAAAGTTTTTTTAGGTGCTAAAGCAACTGCTATGTAGCACTCTCACGCCTCGTGCAGGCACATTATTTTAATTTTTAAGAAAAACATGCAGACAAAAGAAAACCCTAATCAAAAATATCAATAGCTTTTTTTATTAATTTACAAACTAAAAATATTCTGTAGCACACACCACACTGCGTTTTTGGGGAACGACGCCATTTTTACTTTGGTATTTCAATGATGCACCAGCTTGTGACAAGAGAGTGCTACAGCGCTCGCTTTAGTACCAAAAAATATTTTTTCAGATTTCCGACAAGACAGTTCAAACAGCATTGGCCTACGTCAATTAATACGGACATTATTAATTTTTATAATCAGGGCATGCTTTTGTGTATACTTCTAATTCCTCGATTCTGGTTTTAAATGGATGGAAGTATTCAGTGTCTAAACTGCATGACTGATGTCTAGTGGTAAAATTGTGAAATGAATAACCGTTATAAAGCAGTACCCAAAGTTTGACTTTGGTGTTACAATAGTAAGTGAAGCAACTGTGTTATGTCAAAGCAAAGTTAGTCATACATCTAAAGTTAAAATAACTTCAATGGACCAATGCTCGAGTGAAGATGCATTGCCTACTTGCATGTAACTTATTAATTGCCAGCCTGGTTGACCATCAGGGTGTTCTCCAGAATACGTGGAATGACATCTCAAGATTCTGGCTGATACATCGCAATTAACATTTAGGTTATACATAATTATCATTTAGTCTGTAACAGTTCGGAAACTGAACGGAGCTAACAACGAATATCGATTGCCGGCTGTCAATACTCCACTTAGCATTCTGGGGGAAAAACGTCTGCCAAGTACGGATCAAAATGCCTCACCCTGCCACAATTTCAATCAGAAAAAAAGACAGCAGGAAACTTGATTTGATTCCAGGCTACGTAAAGATCCGTGAATTTTTTTCCTCTAGATGTGTGCACACTACTTTTCTCTGCAGTAACCGGATGCTACAACCAGAGTTGATGTATATGTATTGCTAACTGCAGCTCGATTTCTATTTGTATGTTTGAACTTTCTTTCGTCGTAACTACTTTCCCTGTGTTCTTTAGTTTACCAAATAAGAAATAATGATTCCCAAACGCAGCTTTATTTTGGAAACGCTACCTCGGCTACATTACATGTTTGAATTTACTACTGACTATACAGAAAATATACTGGACTTTCAGAACCACAGTGACACAACAGCAAAACATCATAGATCTAAATAGTTAAGAGAAACCTTTATTATGGAGGTGTGGGTGTTGATTTAATAATAATAATAAATGTTTAATCTTGATAACGGGATACTTTCTACATGAACTTGTCTTGCCAAGTAAATTACAAAGACAAATGTAACATATAGCACTGTAACATTTAACTTACATAATTTAACTCAGCGTGTATGTTACTTTCAACAAATCAAACAAATGTACAATAGAAAAAGTGAAAAAAACAGTAGAGGGGAGGATTGAGGTTTAATGGCGCGTCGACAGCTTGGTCATTAGCGCCAACCTCAGTCACAGTGCAGTGGTCCGGGCACTAGACAGCATAACCAAACAAAGTAATCGTACCAGGCATATAATAATATACCAGTAATAAACCATGTTTTAATGAATTTCTTTACTCTCCCAAAGTTAAACTGATTCGTTAACTCATCAGGGATATTACTAAACTAAGGCTTTGTCACTTCCTCTGTCAACAAAATGGAGCGGGCTCTGTTATGTGTATTGTTTGCCCAAAAAAGGTCGAACTTTAAAAGTAATGATATCGTTTAACCAGAGAAAGGCGGCCAAGGAACCTATCTAGTTAGCTGGACAGTATCATGAAAAGGTTATTGATGCTTCTTTCACTCTATGAATGATGGCCACTCATCCTTTAATTTTTAGTTATTCCTTATCCCTGCATTTTCCAGTGTTTTAATTTCGGTCACGTTGGCATTTATCTTCAGCATGTTTAAAATATTAAGGCTGAGGCGATCGGCTTTCAGCTACCCGAGCTGATCATGAGCCGATCATTAAACAAAATTGGCCGATACCAAATTCGGATCTCGATTATCGATACCAAATCTCTACCCTACATAAAAAAACTTTACATGAACAAACTATGACGTCATGAACCAACTATGACCTCCTTGTTGTTGGCTCTTGGTTTTTGGCCCATTTTGATACTCGGATGGTTCCTGAGCCCGATGTCCGATTCCGGATTTCTCTTTTTTTTTTATAAATCTTGTCCAGACACTCGTGCTACTGCATGCAAAGATTGGTTTTGATTGTCCATATGGTTTATGCATGATCCACGGTCTAAAATTACACTGGAGTGTCATCATAGCGAAGCTTTGCAAAATTGTATAAGCTCTGAATTTTTTCTATATTCATTCAAAACCTAAAGCACATTGTATCGAAAAGTAGTTTTCATTAATAACTTTCGTGTTTCCTCACATACTTGTTTAATTTCAATATTAATGTAATTTTCACATATAATGACATAGTCCCGCAGTTGCCTAATATTCAAAATCTTTTCATTTCGGAAAAGAGTGCTTGACCACATAATTGAGGTAGATGAAACAAATTTAGGGAAAATAAGTTATAGACAATATAAATGACATAATTTATAGATAGATGAGCTAAATTAGATGAGCTAAATAGATGAGCCAATAGATGAGCTAAATAGATGAGC
>JAHWFP010157270.1:0-28402 GCA_023313725.1 Lithobius niger | reverse complement strand
TAGATGAGCTAAATAGATGAGCCAATAGATGAGCTAAATAGATGAGCCAATAGATGAGCTAAATTAAGAAAATTAGACGTGAAATAAACAAGTAGAAAGAAATAGGATAGAAGAAATAAAGCAGAAAAGAACATATGGAAAATGAGATAGGTGAGATTGACAATATAGCCCACGTGGTAAATGAGACACCCAAGGCACAAGAGCTATATGCGGTAGAGTTCATGAATTAGGCAAGAAAACAGTAGAGCCATTATTATTATAGCTCTTACATGTAATAAATCACATGCGATAATGAGTTAAATGAGATACGTACGATAACTGAAATACACACGATAAAAAGATAGATGAGAGCGACGACACTAAAAATTAGGTATACAGTCTAGATAATATAAATTAGATAAATCAGACACGTAAGATAAAGAGATAGAAGAGAAGAATGAGATAAACGAACTAATTATATTGCGAGGTGAAATATCGAAGTAAATGTGAAAAATGTGATAAGCAAAATAAGTCATGTAAAGAATATTGCTGAGCCACATGATATAACCGAGATACACATAATAAATCCGAATAGACAAGATAACTGCTGTATAGGAGCTTGGTGATTTAGAATTATAAGATGCACTTTGATCAGAGTAAAGGATGGGAAATATTATTAATGATCACTAATGCCAATGCCAAAATTAATATACGGCAACAGGGTCAGCAGTCAAGAAGAACATTGTCAGTTTGAGTAGGATAAAATCATCAGTAGCTCAATGCAAATAAGTTCACACATCAACATAAAACAAAATGACCATTTAAGAAAAAAGATACTTACATGACAATATTGAGTGTCATGGAGTCAGTCTGATAAATACGATAAATAAAATATTGCAAAGAGGAGATAAAGGTTGTAGGGGCTAAATGAATTAAATAATATTGAAGATAAATAAGTTTAATTCCATAAATGCATCTTGGAAATTCTGGATTTGTTTTCATTTCTAATTATTTTCTCTTATTTACTCTAATTCAAGTGAGATTACTTTATCTTAGAATTATATCTACCAACTACTATGTATCACGAGTACACAAAACATTCGAATTTATTACTTGCAAATACACAAACAGAAAGCACATGAGGTGTACAAATTATACCGAACCATTATAAAGCAAACATTCTGTAAGACAAAATGGAATGTTAGGTTTTCTTATGTTTAGGTTTCGTATCTCCACTGAACATTGGGATACATAGCTATACGGATTTAATTTCCGCATTTACAAACGAAAATTAGTCAAAAATTGTTGGTCTACTAAGCCATTGTGATAGCAATACGAGACAGAAATAAGGGTATAATAAAACACCATTGAGATTCCTCGCTACCTAGATTGCTCCTAGCATTTCAAACAGGAAGCCACTTAGAATTGTTGGTGGGTTCCATCTGTACAGAACACAACACGTAGAACTGTTCTTTTATTGCAATATGAGAATCTGGACACAGTTATCATAGCTTTTTTAAGTTTTTTCTTTAACAAAATTAATGGTACTGTTATTACCAGCTGCTTGATGGCTACATTCAAATTTCTGATCTAGTCATAGTAAAAGAACTTTGAAATTCTGAAATTCTGAAATTCTGAAATAGTAGTTCCATAAAATCAGTACACCGTTTTTGCTATCGAAGCAGTTGTAATTAGTACTTCAAGTATTTGTAACAATCCTAGCTTACTGAACAGTATCATTGCTGCAGCCAATGCTGATAGCAGCTTTATAAAACAAAATTATAAAACTGGCATCTATCTGGTATGGTATCTACCATGGAAACAGCCATGACATAACCCCCCGTTACCGAAATTTGTTGATCTATGTCATTTCTGAGGAATGCATCAGTTTTCAAAGTGTGACATTAACTTAGATCTTACACGCTGAACTTTACAATGCATTCATGTTTTGTTTTCGAGACATTTGCTGCTAGCACTATTAAGTATTTTCTATAACCCCCAGCAAAGATTACAACCTCACGACGACAACCAATTTTGATGGTAGTTCCATAAAATCAGTACACAGTTTTTGCTATCGAAGCAGTTGTTATTAGTACTTCAAGTATTTGTAACAATCCTAGCTTACTGACAGACAGTATCATTGCTGCAATCAGTGCTGATAGCAGTTTTATAAAGCAAAATTATTTAACATTTGCAAACATTCTCTGCACCCAAAGCATTGTCAAAAATACTGTCTCAGTGTTCTTCCGAAAGCTTATAGCAGCTTCATAAAACTATATAAACTAAAATCTGCATACAGGTTTTGCTCTTGAAGCAATTGTTACTATTACTTCAAGTATTTGCAAGAACCCAAGGCCAAAGAATAGTCCCAATGTTCCACCCAGTTCCGATAAGAGTTTCATGAAACTGTAGGCGGACTCCTCTTTTATTATTTTGAAAATATTATTAGGGTAAGTAAGAGAAAAAATCAATTGCCCTATAATACCCCCATAAGCAGTAGAAGTGCGCAAATCTTCAATGAAGTACATTACCTCTCTACATTTTCTTGGGCAGTTGCAGCTTGCAGGAACAAAGTTTTCCAAGACATTCTGCACAACATTATCAATTGTTGAACATTCATTCCACGTGTGGCATATTGGCACTTCAGTAGACTGTAGCATGAATGGCAACCTTGAATAATCTTAAGTAAATAAATAAATCACTAACTAAATTAATAAATGAAGAAAAATAAGTTAATTTAAGTTGCATCAATACGATCGAAATTAATTTTCGTGTTACTTTTTGCTAAAGTAGTGGGCCTTGAGAATCCTAAAATTAAAAATTAAAGTGAAAGAAATAACTTGAAGTTAAAAGCAGTTTCATATTTATGAATAAGGATTGTAACAATGAAACATGTGTTCAGAGGCAAAGAGTAAAAATCACCAATGCTAAACAGATTTTTATTTTCATGACGAACAAATTTTATTAAACATTCGCACGCTTTATTCAGTGAATAGGATTTGTACGTGTATGACATCAACATTTTAATCAAATAGGAGGCCTCTTAACTTCCATAGTGTTACATGTGTTATATTAATTTTATTCGTATAATGACAAAAATGTATACCACGGCAGATAGGTATAATTTGCTGATGGTCTCAAGTTGTAGCCCAACCATAATATTCAGTTGATAAGCTGATGCTTTTCTTCACCAAGCATTCATTCCCTCATTCGACCAGCAGACTTGGGTGAGTTAGGTTTGACTGTTGGCACATTCTTTTGAATTGTGTTGACTTTTATTTTATTTGGTTTTATTTTTTAGCATGGAACCTTGCATCCTTATGACTTGTAAGTTTTATTTCCATGGCCCTGCTCTGCTGTTATTTTATAAATTTTATTTTTATCTTTAAGTTGTTTGACATGTTTTAAACCATTCACCTGAAAACGGTTCCGACCTTGGAACCGAAACGTCGTGATTTCGTTGTTTCACCAGCACTTGATGGCTACTCTGTATGTGTTTTTAATAACTAAAGTGTTTTTTAACTTTCTGCTTTAGTGCATAGTTTCGCTACTGGGCCCCTTCAGACCTACATTTTTTTTATTGTTTTCTTTTTTTCTATGTGTGTGGCGTGAAGAGAATGAAGAAAAACCTATAGCAGTAGTAAAAGCAATACACTATAAAAAGAAAAAAGAATATACGAAATGCCAAAGAGCAATGCAATATAAGTATGTTAACGGTACACGACCTATACAAGTCTGTGCATTATATAGAAGTATGCAAAAGGCGACGGAACTTTAATTTCTAGCAATAAAATTGCAGTCAGCACAGATTTACTGATCCAGTCAATAATGCTTTCGGAAAGAAAAATGGTACAACGGTACTCAACTCAACTTTCTTTGCATAATGGTGCCATCCATAATACTCCAGAATAGTGCAGGTTGTCATTCTTAGGGCTCAAATACTGATATTGTGCTAGTCTGTAGACAGGTCCAGGCGAAAGTAGCTTGGAACTTTTAGCTGCTATCCTGAAGTGTTATAATGTAGGTTATTGCCTTATTCTTGAGTGCTGAAATGTAACAATTTTGTGCAGCGCTGAATCGAGACTTTGTTAGGGAAGCACGGCATATTCTTTTTATTTACTGCTTCCAACTTATCAGCCCATCCCTCGTTATTAAGCACATGTTTGGTGACGTTGCTCGATTTTGCAATAATAATTCTGTGAACAAGGGTAAAGAGAACTTACCCTTCATCCAACGACAAAATTGCCAGATTAACTAAGTGGCTGTGTTAAACAACTCCACGACATGCATCTTTAATTTAGACATGCTCGATTTATCAGCCAGTGGAAATAACAATAGAGGTACCGTAGGCTAGCAGCCATCAGATTAATTAAGTAAGCCTAATGGTCATTTTTTGGCCAGTATCGAAGAGCTGCAATGGTAATGCGGGCTACAATGTTATAAATGAAATTTAAACTAAACCTTTTTTAATATTGCCTTATTATTCGTAATTTAAAATTTGGTATGTCTTAGATATTAATATAGTCCAATTATAGCTAAAAAGAGGTAAGCAGGTACGTCTGCACCAAGACTAAGCTGAATCTAACTTATCACCCCCACTGTGGTGTTATCAGCACTGCTAGTTTTAGGCTTCTGTACAGCAAAAACTGGGAAGTCTATAGTAACGACTTTGTCCGTCTGTCTATCTGTCACATACAAATTCGGAGCATTTGAACACGACCTAGCCTGCGATACTTCAGTTGATACCAAGCCGATCACCACAGCAACGAGCTTTTTTTCTCACAATGCTGAATACTCATACAGCATTAATGATGCTCTACCAAGCCAAGCCTATAACCCATCCTAATTTAGAACACCATTGAACAACAAACACCACAATAATTATCCCAAAATGCAGTAACACAGCTTTCGAGTGAAATCAATACCTGTAGCATCAAAAGAAACTATAAACACGAAACCCAGTTGCTTCCAACTGAAAGGGTTTAAAACATCGTTACAGAGACTCATATTCATATTTGATCACTTTCACACAACTAGTATGAAGCCTGGTTAATTATCACTTAAAAAGAACTAATACCTGATACAACCATAAACTATACTTTGCATTGTTATGAATGTTAGTGTTTATTCTTGTGCAATTCACCTTTATATTTGTAATGCCAATAATGCAGAAGAATTAAGTGTACAAATCATCACAATAGTGTATTTTAAACGGTATTATTCTGTTTCGCCTGTAACAACCAATTTTACAGAAAGATGCCAAAAGCACTTAAGGAGGCAATTAGCTAAGAATGTCACTTTCGCCTCGATTTCTGTCATAAGGCCAGGGACATGAACAAACATTACGGGAAGGAGGGCGAGTGCATCAGCTAAAGAGGAAAAAGAAGGTCGAGTCTTCTAACTAACAACTATTTTTATATACATTTCCTTACGAAAGAGCTTTCTTCCTACGTAAAAAATCACGACCTTTCCTTATTGAAACTATGTCCTTGTACCATTTATTTTGTATAGAATCAATGGTGTCCCTTAGAAATCAAAACTAATAAATAACATCGTACGATTGCCTTACTCTGCATCGTATTACAGCAGCTACAGGTCCAGCTTGAACCAGAAGTCCCAATTTATTTTCACTTCCAACCAATGATAAAAGCATAAACAACTTTCTAATTTGCGTACCGATATGAACTCAAGGCCGTAATAGCTGATACGATGAAATAATGCCACTATCTCAATGAAAACTAATTATTCAAAAATCTACCTTAAGGCTTGTTATGTTCGATAGGGTCTTGCAGGATAAGAAGCTCATGTTTGGCCTCAAGAAACTGTCCAATGATCATCAGACCTTGCAGCAGTCTTAACTTGTGAACAGCAAAGTTCATTAGGCTCTCTCTCTCTGCTAAATTTCCCATTCAGACCCGAAGTTTGTTAGTCTTTCGATCGTTGTTTGACCTTTCACCATTCTCAGTCTTGAGCCTTATTTGCAAATGGTAGTTCACTAAAACTCTTTTTCGTCTTAAATGCCATTGAGACCCAATACTTTATTCTCTAAAAGTAGAGAGAACAGCTTGTAATTTAAGTAACGTACTCTAAAGTTAACGTTATGAGCAGATGCGCTTAATCCATCCAACGACTGTGAGTCCATTGGGTTGACAGGCGAAAACTCCACAACTGCAAAAATCGAAAATAGCTTGAGTGAACTGTGACGGTAAGCCAGTACTAGTATTACTTTTTCAAAAAGTATTTTGAGCCTAAATAACTAAATAAGCCATATTGATAAAGTAACTTAAAAAACGAGAAACCCCTCATTAAATCGCATATTAGAGTTTAAAGTAAGGTTAACCATTGAAAATTTGATATGGTTGTGAAACGCTGCAATACTGAAAAATGTTTGGTAGGTTTTGTAAAGGAATTATAATTTAGTTGTAAAGACTTAATAACCTATTGAGCTAAAGACCAATTAAGTTGTTACCAACATACAAAGACCGTAACCTGAAGACACCAACAAGACAACGTCAACTTGTCCTTAAATGTGAACTATACAACTGTTGTATTTGATGAATTAATTATTGCATTAATCTTAACTAATAAATCAACGACTATTTTCTTGTGCAGAAGAATTTGTACCCTCACTCCGGGAGTAAGCACCATTGGCTAGCAGCAGTAGTATCTTTATTAGGTTTCTGTTTGGTTGATAAGATGGTTCAACCGTGCAGTGTAATATCGCGAGTGCATATCGTGATTGGATATTCAAGTAAACTTTTACAACATAAAATGTAGGTATTAGCAAGAACCAGGGCCTTTTGAACGCTGTTTTAATGTTATTACAGTGTTGTTGTTATTCTAGTTGGGAAACGTACATTTTTTAACCCTCTAGTTTTTTCCGTATTGATGTAAACTGCTGAAATTCGATAGTTGGGGTCGTATCATAACTATTCCACGGCATTCAAAATTTTAATGACAACAAGCGAATCATTTGGCCATCACAAAATGGTCATAATTATTGATATTGTTGGGACATTTGCCCTCAGTACAGCTGTAATTAGTAAAATAGTGCAGTTCGAGCTAAAATCATGAAATTTGGCACAGAAGTGATTCTTAGCAGTAAAAAATTCAACTAGGTATGGAACTCCCTTGAGACACTGCAAGGCCTCCGGTAACCCCCTTGTGCCCCTACACAAAACATGCTTCCGGTGTGAGCTAAGAGCTTGGAGCAAATTTATACAAATAGCACTAAGAGCTTGAATTTGGTCATCGTGGCTAAGGTGTGAGAGAGCTCAGCCTGGTTGCTGGAGGTTTGCGGATCTGGTCGAACCCCTGGAAAGGGGACCTTGCCAAAGTCCCCGCCAGGACTGCCGACCAGGGTAGTGTGAGAGACCACCATGCTCCTTAAGCGGCTGTAGGAACTATTCTAGCAAATTCTGGACAATCTTTCAGCCCCTATTATGATCGGAGGTTTCCCGGATCGAACCCCCGGGTTGGCACCTACCTTTACCAGATATTTCTTCTTCTCTAAAAGTATGGTAATGTTCAAAATTGAGCCGGTTCAGCCATACAAGCATTAAGTTGCTTGGGCTGACCTAAGGCTCAAAGAAATTAATATATACAAAAAAATTATGGCAGAAAGTCATTACACAGTACACATCAAACCAGCCATGGAACACCCATAAAATATCCTCAAGGCCTTCTCAGTGCCCCCCCCCCCCCATTTCCACTCTTTTAGGCCCTCCCTGAGGCTTGATCCACAAATTATTGCAAATCGAGATATCCACAAATTATTGCAAATCGAGATAAAATCGTTAAATTTGATGCGCATGTCATCTTTCATCTTTCAGTAGCATTCGTGGTACAGTGGTTAGCGTGGTTTGATCGTAGACCCAGGACATGATGAGAAATTTGTGTAAACATTAATAGTGTAAAAGTTTACAGAAATAAAATAAAAGCCGAAAAATACCCACTAGATAGATAAGGCCAACCAAACTTCAGGGGCAGTTGCTGTTATGATGAAGCAGGTAGCTCACACAAACTTAAACAACCATAAGTCGTTTTATCTTAGTTACACTGGTAGTTGTTCTACCTATTTACCAGTAATTCAATATTTTACTCAATTTTATGCCAGCAGATGTGAACTCGAACTAAGGGTCATATTAACAACTGTACCTAATGCTGATCCATGAGCAATTCTTCCCAAAATAATGCCAGCAATCTACTTTATATTTTTACTTACATGCAAGTTGAGATATCTGGTAGTTGGCAGGAAATTTTAAATTCGATGCATTTAGCCAGACATAATGCAGGAACTGAGCCAGATTCACATGGGTTATGGCGAATGTTTCGGTTAACAACCTAAAAGTGGAATATGTTGCATCAATACATTAGATTAAAAGGTGAATACGTTTCATCTGAACTGCTTCAACCTTATCAGTCTTCCTGTAATTGCCTTCATTTAAACTCCCAATGAAGCAACTTAGAAGAGTTGAGAAATACTGAGGTATATTAACAGTTTCAAATAGTTGGTGAGAACTTTATTCTTCATTTTTTACGTGTTGTTTTAACGTTCTGCTATAGGATTTTGTCATATAAAAAATTCAATAGCTATTCCTAATCTATTTTATGTAGTTTTATGACAGGAGCTATTCCACAGTGGTAGAATAATGTGACAAGTGTCATCACGTTCACAGTAATATTGGTTTACGACAATGGCAGTTGGTGGTATTATCTTTATGCAGAATTATTTTAAAGAAAAAACTTTACTCCTAGTTTTGATTGAGTGGGGTAAAATATATAGATTTTACGTAGTAACGTTTTAAAAATATCTTGCAAACTGCAGCAATGACATTCACTTTTGCATGTTTTTAGGTCAATGACGAACTCATGTTAGGGTTTGCATCAAGTTTCAAAGAAATATTTAAGATAGAGAAGCAATGAAATGACATTTCCATAAATTTTTATAGCAGTATTATTTAGTTATGTAGTCTTCAGTTTGTAGACAGTATGTAATCGGATTTCACCCTTGTGGAAGTATAGTATAGTGTCGTAAGCTTTTATTTATATTTTGAAAGATCAAAAACAGACTATTGTTAAAACTGTCGCAGTATGTGCCCAAGTACTTGTAGTGAGAGCAAAACAGTAACTAACTCCTCTCATTTTATCTTAATACGTCCCACTTCTTGCTACCGGTGAATTATTTTGATACATTCACAAGAAACAACAATATTACTCCTCTATGTTTCAAGAAAACTGTCACTGCAAACTTTTCACTGCAACCTCTAAGTATACAACTTTGATGTCCCAAATCGTTTCTTACTAGAGATTTTCGAGCTTATACTATACGATCCAGTAAAAAAGGTGAAGTTATCCAGTTTGTGCTGTAACTATGATGACTTACTGTCATGGCTAGTTTACCTCGGTGATTTCCATGGACGCAATTGCAATAAAGACAGTCACGTGAGAAACTAAAGAATTCCTCTTAGATATGAACCCTACTAGAGGCAAATCTTCAACAAGAATAAAAGCTATCTGAAATTTACAAAAGTTTCTTAGTGCAGCTATGTTTTTTTTGTTACACAGTAAATTACGTACTACATTCAGCTTTCGTAATGTAACTAAGAATACGATAATGTAACATTATCAGCAGCATTAATATTAAATCCTAAACGAGGAGGGATTTCTGCATGAAAATTTAACTGTAGTATATCTACCGCAGAAAGATGTGTTGTGAAACTGTGTCGAAATGATGTGTCAAATTTCCTCGGCATGTGCCTCACGCAACGCCATCTATTAATAGCCTGCACCGAGAATTCAGTAGTTACAAAAATAATTTATAGTAAGTAACCACACACCTACATGTGTTAACTTTGTTAAGTAAATTCCTGAAATGCACCTTTTGCCTCGATCAACTTTAATAATGTTACTCCCACGTGGCTTTTACAGTACATAGTTTGGAGGTTTGACGCAATACCAGCCAACGCCATAGGGCTGGAAAGCGAGAAGGACAGTTTTGCTAGATAAATCCGATTGAAAAATGCTAGGATTTCCGAAAATTGCTAAGATTAGCTAAGTCAGGATCAAACCAGGGACCTCTTGCATATGATATTCACCTACCTCCCCACGTTTCCTAAAAGGTAAGCCCATATTTTTAAGGAAGTTATGCAACACTTAAATATTCATGGAAAAAATGGACCCCGTTAGAATTGGAATTCAAATATCACATCTGTGCTGAAGAGTGTAAATGCTCATACAGTTCTAGAACAAGTTGGAATAGTAGGCCTATGCATGTTTACACTTTCGTTAACTAGAAAAATGCTATTTTATAATTCTAAGGTAATTAAAAGAGTACTACACTATATTCCAATGAGTCTGACGATGTACACACGAGCCCCCCCTCCTTTTTAACCTAAATACGAAGCCAGAGAAAGCATAGCAAGTCTTAGCCGTATAAATGGTAAACTGCTGCCAGAAACATCATAAATCACAGGTCTGTACGAATTCCTTTTATAATTATTTTAAAATAAAAAAAACAACGAACCAACATGAGCATATAGAAGCCGAGACGTAGTAGGAAAATTTACGACAGTACCCCTTATCTGATATACTAGAGGTGCGCAAACACCCAACACTTTTTCCAACCGCTCTTTGATATGCAACTTAGTATATACTGAAATTATCCATACAGAAATACAGCTGGTCCCTGAACCAGGTACTTAAATCGAAGTATGATCAGATGTTTTTAGAGTCTAAGCAATGATCGAATTTATATTTTCAATGTACTTGCTACCATTTAAAAGGTCAAAACTGAAAGTAATACAGCAACCCATCAAATCCTGTGTTACTTTCAGTAGAGTTCGTTGCTCATGGTTCCTACAGGTTTCTGTATACGCCTGGGCAAAAAATTTAAAATATTTATACCTTTCATCATTCCAGCATTAAACCACTTAAATAATTTTTCTATAAATCTAGCAGTGTACGCTCCATCTACAAATTAGCAGTCTTCAACCTAATTTTATATGTAGGGTCTCAGAATGTAAGGCTGTTTAAAATGTGCAGCATATGCATTTTGCCTTGTTTGTAAAAAGCTCTTGAAGGTGCTGTTGCGAACAACAAAAAATCTACTCATATGAAAGGCCATTATCTTCATTCAAAACTTTTGTTTCATGCACATTACAACTTGGACCTTAATCATAATTTCGAATGACATCCTTGAAGTGATGGGTGATTTAAATTCACTCCCTTTGTGCGACTGGATTTTGCTATAAGGCCATACATACTGTTAGTCCGCTCTTTTTTCAGATAAATACTTGCCACTGGGTTTGATGAGCTTGCTTTGGATCGGTTTAAATTTTATTTCAATGGTCGAAAATAGTGTAAACGTGCCTGTGCTGTACAATGAAAATGCTTCTGTCAACACATAGTCACGCAAATTACTGAAGGATGCCTGCAGTGATGGCCTGCAATGATACCTTTAGTTATATTTTTTTTTAGTAGATGTACCAATGACATGACCACTTTCTAGAACCAACAGAATAAATTAGTGGTAAATTATGCTGCTTCCATCAAAGTTGACTTCTCGCTACAGTATTTTTCATGGGCGATGTTTAAGCTCATGTTCAGAGGCTAAATGATGTAGCTAACGTGTTGTCCTTCCTCCCTCCTAGCTGTCACAAGGCATTATTGTGTCTTCAAGGGTGTTTCTCAGCACTTATAAGTTACATTTCTTTTAATCCAGTGACTTGTTACTATCTTTCAACCTATTCGGCAAGACTTATGTGAAGAAAATGTTCACCATTCGGTGATCGTCTCTACATAAGTAGGTTAACCATATCGTGAATCAACTGTTGCTGCTTTCCCGTTTGTATTATGACTTACAGCGACATCACTATAAAAAACCTCCTCGAAGAGGCGATGAGTATGATGCTTCAGCAGTGTCGTCACACTGATGGAGAGCAGAAAGTTCATAATTTGTTTTGGAATGATTTTGGTGAGTTGCGACGACAGGTCTAAGCTGTTTAGTGGAAGCCGTCGATCTTGTAACCATTGCTTTTGCAGCCAGAAAAAAAGTAGCATTTGCGTCCAGCCAGATTAGGCTTCTTCCATTTGCACATCCGTACAAACAAATGGTAGCCTTTGTGACTACTCTGCTACTCGAAAAACATTTTCTTTTCTGAATGCTCAGTCATTACTAAAAACAGAGTTTTCAGTTTAGCAATTTTTTTTCCAGTCGTTAATCTCGTTAATTTAGTCGTTAATTTAGTCTCGTGCCATACATCGAGCACACATCTGACAGTGGTGTATCAGTTATTGCACACATCGTGCGAAAAAATAATGGTAACCATCTTACAGACTCTAGCAGAAGTGCCAGAAGGTCCCTGCTGGAATACATGAAGAATGAAACTCTGGCTGGAGCAATGAGAACTATGGGTAGGTGTGCTTCACTTCATGAAGATAAATATTTTAAAGCTTTCCAAACCAGAACCTTTGGGTGAACATTCCTCCCCTTCCATCCGATAAACAAGATCTTAAGCAACGGATGACGGCAACAATTAGTGTAATTGACGAGGATATGCTAAACTGTGTTTGTCAGGAATTTGATTGTCGCATGGATGTACACTTAGGAAGCACACATTGACCATCTATGACTTGCTGGGCCAACCTAATGAGTTACAGTACGTGACAGTAAAAACAGTTTATCGATAAGTTTTATTTTAATAACACTTCAAACTGCCTACTTTTTTAAAATATAAAAGTAGTTCACCATCATTTGTTAGCATCAATTTGTTAAACTTGTGTTAAGTACAGATGTCTGATTTTAGGTTAGCAAGGTGTTGAAATAGTTAGCGAAAGTATTTCAGTAAACACCTACTGTCTCTTATTTTTATCTTATCTTATCTTATCTTATCTTATCTTATCTTATCTTATTTTTATCTATTCTGACTCTCAGCCTATTGGAACGGTGGATTCGTGAAGTGATTCACATAATTTTGTTTCGCCAACACCACCAGGTCTATTAATGATCTAAGGTCACATATTATCTGCAACATGACTTAAAATAATGCGAGTCATTTGCCTAAGGACTATTTTATACCTTCACACAATTTGAGACTTGGATACTCATAGGAGGGTTTTATAAATTGCGAAGGCTACCAATATTTACCGCAGAATTGTTTGTATAACATTTAAATACCTATTTTAACGAGTGCCTGCATTTGGCTCAACCGTTGACTCATTCTGACCATGCATGGATTTCAGAGAGCTGCCACTTCTTAAATACACGTCTATCTCTGTGATGACTCATCTCGTTTGTTTCACAATGAACGTATTTTACTAAACCTGAGTGACAAACAGATCGTGTGCAGGGATACGCAACAGGTGTTTATCGCAACAAGTTAATCAACTACGTCATCGACTCTGCTTCCTCATTGGTTGTCAGTAGAGCGAGTTGACCCTCTCTAGCTTAATGATTCTGTGCTGAGCAGAACCGAGCGAGATGATCTTGCTTGGCCTGTGTTGACCAACTCGCTTAGATGTTGCTCAAATGGAGTTTAATACGCCAGTCCATGCTTTGCAGCTATAGTTGCATGATACTTGCTAACTGTCTGATCTTGCATAAATAGAGTTGGGACTTTACATTGGGTTGCTTGGTCTAGAAGAAGACGTCCGAGAAATGTATAGGTTATCACCCCCTTTCCGAGTACTGAGTTTAACAATGTCGAGGCCCCGCAGAGGCCGAGCCATTGTTGAGCTTAGTACGAGGAAAGCAGGTAATAACCAGTTTATCACCCAGTTGCATACCAATTGAAAAGCACATTTACTGCCATTGTTATTGCAATATCATCCTTGTTCGCTGAAGGGGAAAATCGGCATCAGGATTCGATTTTTGTGTAAACATTGGTGCACGCACAGTCGTATTGTCAAGCTTTCTGAGCAAAAGAACGTCAGCACGTTTCGTTCTTTGTTGTGTGTGTGCTAGCCCTTTGTCGATGTCAGTACTCCAGGCCTGGGATGTCCAGTACTCCGCACCTGAGATGAAGGTATCAAGCTTGTTGCATTGTTACAAGCATTGTTGTATATTACTGAGATCGTATAAACTGGGTGATACCTGGTAGTCTCTGTTCTGTAGGAACGGTCAGATGATCTCTCGTAATGGATATCCCTTCGTATTGCCACATCTCCATACTTGCATCGTCTGAGAAAGGCTTTGCTGGAATGTTAGAAAGTCTTTGGGCAAGTTGTGGCAACGGTACCACTTCATGAGATTTTATGTTCAATCGCTTCTTGCCTACCATAAGACATCTTTTCATACCAAAGCAATGTTGCAAAATCACCAGAATGTCGTCCAGAGTCAATAAACGTTACACCTACGTTTCGAATGCAAACTATGTAGTATTTATTAAGTATTACAAATAAATGTAGCACTGCACTGAAAAGCCATCAGTTCGCATAATACAATAGTAAAAATTCGAGAGCACTACACTATTGCATCCAAAGAAAACCTTTTCTCGGTTTTTTAAAATTGAATATTAATTTGTATCATGGAAAATGCGTCTAAGTTCTAGATAAATTGCTCTGATGCATTTTCCCAAATGTTGGGGCCAGTAGAACAAACTTTATGCAATTATGAAACACGAAATGATCAATTTCTACTAAGAAGATGTAAAAAAGAACAAGACACTAATACGACATACGACTAGCCAGAACTATACCTCACCCGTACTGGACACAATCGAATGCAACAAGATGACTTCAACCTAAACATGAAAGTAACCATAATAAGACCAGCTAAGAATACCACTATCATACAAAAGGCGTCTTATGTTAAACGCAGGTTTACCACATTATCTATTACTATAAACCTAGCTGGGCAGCTTCCCTTTGCCTACCCTACACCTAGAGGTCCAAACAATTATCACCACTGGGGCCAACTAATCCCCCGTTCGCCTCTATTTATAAAATTTAAAGCTTTGTATTCAGACTGTGGATTTACGTTGCATTTAATGCCAAAAAGGAAGATGAGGAGTTGTAGTCTACGCAGGTCAGCACTTAAAGTAACGTAATCTAACGAAGTCCCGTTGCAACTCTCAACCTCGTCGAAGTTATAGTGTATGTTTGTGGAATCTACACCTATAAGCCCCTATTCCGAAGCCCCGTCCGTGTAACCAACAATAAGAAGTAACAATCACTTTAAATCATTGCTACGTTGCAAAGTGGCTGGCAACAATCAAGCCTCTGTAAACAATGAAACTTAATTTACCACACCGTAATATTGTTAGTCAGCAAAAAAGAATTGTTTAAACGATGCTGGATGCTGTTGGACTATTAAAATTAAAGGTTTAGTGAAAATCGGACAAATACTAAAAACGTGAAAAATGCACAGATGGATTCACTCACTCAATCATCATTTAATTAGCCAGCTAAAAATAATTGCTTAAACGATGCATAATTTGATGGCATAGACTGCTGGAAGATTAAAATTAATGGTTTAGTGAAACTCAGTTTAATATTCAAGGCACACAAAAATACACGGACTCACTCACCCAATCAGCCTTTATTAGCCCACCATAAATAATCGAGCGCATGGGTGGTATTTGGTGCCCTGTTGGCAACATGAAAATGGGAAGGGGGTTTATGAAGAGCCAGTTTAGCTGACCTGGAAATTTTAGTTTACTTCACGTATAAAGTCCGGCCTTTGTAATAACGAACGGAGAATCACACTCTGAACTCATATTAAAAGGGTAAGTAAAAATCTAGTGGAGGAAAGTATTTAGTGCTATTCTCTTACCCACTTTAGCTTTACCTGCCATCCATAAAGAGGGGCAAGAATTAGACTGTATCCATTCTTACAACTACCTGGCTATGTATGTGGTGTGGAATGATTTAATGTCTGTATTTGTATAAGCATTAATAATAATGATAATAATAATAATATAATAATAATATAATATTTATTGCTCAACAAGTGCAAATGGTCAAGGAAGGACAACAGATCGACACAGGTGTCCAGCCAAAATAAAAAGAGGGGAAATATCGTAGTAAATGTAGCAGGCCACCAGGTCTTAGTCAAGACCATCACAGAGGGAAAATCGTTGCCCACCCACCATTCCTCTCACGCCCCATTAAAGTTGGTACATGGTTTTAAGCGTGGTAACCTGTCGTAAACTTGGACAGCTCCACGATGTTAACTTCTCTTTAAAGGAAAGTAAAATTATACTGTTGTAAACCATGGTAACACTGTCCAAGAACGAAGATTTGAATGAAAAATATGATTAGTTTTTGCTGTGGACAATAATTACGCAGCTTCCTTAAAATTGTAAAATTAAAAATAACCCACTGACTGTCGTATTTAGTATAGAAAGCACTTACCTCAACCAGGCTCTTAAAAAGAGCTCTGGAAAGATGAGTAATGAAAAGCATTATGAATCTATGAATGCATTTGACTGATTACCACATACGTGCATAAGGAATAAGATAAACATAAGCAACAGATAGTGAATTCCGCGAAAAAACTTGCTTAATTTGCAGGTTTATCAAACCCAGTAACAAAGATTTTTTTCGTAATGGTCCAATTGCTTCGGCTTGCTCCATCTAAATTGGTATAATATTGCGTTAATAGAAGTACATACAAACCGAGTGCACGTACTCTAAAAATACTTTCAAAAAAATACGTCATATGTGCATAAGTAATAAAATAAACATAAGCAACAGATAATGATTTCTGCAAATAAATTTGATGAAATTTCGCAGTTTTCCGAAACCCAGTAACAAATAATGTTTTTGCAAGGGTCCCATTAGTTATGCTTGCTTCATCCAAACTAATATGCTAATCCATTAACCCAAGTACTTACAAAGTCAGTGCGTATATTCCAGACAGTTATTTTAAGGCCGCTGTTATGTCCTACATAAGGTATTGGCTTGACTGCAATACAAAACAGCGGAATTTTAAATACACACAAACAGAGAGGTTACACTCTAATGATACGGCAATCATGTTACTTACCTGCAGTAGCAAGTAGACAAATTCCATACGAAGTGTAAATTGTTGATAATGTTACTGAGTCCATGTTTACCTGCTCCTGCATAAAAAAATCATTTGAAACCATACAGTTGACCTTTTAGCTGATTCAAGCTTCATATCAGCAGTTTACCTTTTCATGCAAGCCGAGATTGGAAATACGCCGTCAGCGAAAATTATACACTAGAAATAACGTAGTTCACTAAGCCAACTTTATGAACTTACGTTTCGTTGGAGTGGCATGACCCGGATTCGGACCAACAACCCACTTCGTCCCCAGCTGACTTGCATAACGCCTTAACCACTTTGGCCACATCCACCACTGCCCACAGTTGTACATTGAATTGCATTTGCACGCTTTTGTGTTGCATTTTTATACATTTGCACTGTATCTTTACTGCATTTTTTTGCATCTGAAATGCATTCTGAAATGCATTTGAAATGCATCTGAAATGCTGCTGCTGTAGTGTGTTATTGTACTGCTTTTTTACGTATCTGTACCGTACATTTGTACCCATTTGATTTGTAGTTGCACAAATTTTACACGCTGAAGTTCATTTGTGCTGTATTTTGTACGCGTTTCTTCAATCTGTAGTGCATTTGTAGGCAATTTTAGTGCATGTGTACTGTATTTGTTTACTTAGTTTTATACGTGTAGTATATTTGTATGCATTTAGTACGCATCTTTAGTACATTTTTCTCTGCATTTTTTACTCAGCTGTAGTTTATTTGTAGGCCTACTGTACACTTTGTACACTTCTGTACACATTTGTAGTGCTTTTGTATTGATTTATACGCATATGTACAAATTTGTAGCTCTTTTTTATGCAGTTGTGCGCGCATTTGTACAATTTGTAGCTTATTTGCGCTGTATTTGCTCGTTTTTTGTATTTGTGTGCATTTGTACTGCATTTATACGCACATTTAGCGCATTGTACACATATATAGTTCATTTATACAACATTTGTATGCATCAGTAGTGTAAATATGTTGCAGGCTGCAACAGCCCCATAATGCATTGCGGTATGACGTCACAGGTCATGTGACCACACCTGAAGTGACGTCATAACCCAAGATGGCGGCACCCAGAATGGCATCCGTTTCAGTTTCGGTGCGACCAAACAACAGAAAACTTGTCCATATATTCTACCACCATACAGCTAATGGAATAACACAATAGAATGCCAAAAACTGATGGGGACTGAAAATGATGTCTGTTTCGGTTTAAGACGTGTTTAGAAACATTACAATGGAAGGTCAAAGATAACAAGACTGACAACGGTGCATGAGGACCTTATGAAAGTGGTAGTTCTGATTATCAAGTCATATTACCCACAAAAACTCATTTCCATTCATTTCCAACTAAAAAGTAAGCCACTTTAGCTTTCCCTCCTCCTTTTCTTTCACACGCCCGACCAAAAGAGAAAGAGATAAGTATACCTTGAAGGCCATGACCACAGCCTTGGAGAGAATGTAAATAGTCATTAATAAGATCAAATAAAGTATGAGGAATATGAAAGAAGACCAACTACAAACTTTTTTGTATCAATGTTTATTCAAGCAACAACAAGTACAGACATTCTAGGGTCATCTAAAGAGCTACTATATTTACAATTATTGACTCAAGGTAAGCTATTCCAAAAAAGCAATCAGTGTGTATCTACATAATAATTCTGGATGACGGCCGAACACAAACGACGAAAAGAAGGCCCCAACAATCACTTCCCCTGTGCCCGCAATGAAAGTGGACTCTTTCATTCTGTTTGCAATAGAAAGCACCGACAGGAGGGAGTGGTCAATCAAACTCAAGTACTCACTAGCAGCGCAGGGCAGAACGTTCCTCTTTCTCTCCTCATGCCTGCATTGCAAGTGGACTCTCCCATTCTACCTACATGGAAAGCACCGACAGAAGGGAGTCGTCGATCAAGCTAAATTTACATCTTATGGTAAAACACACATCCTATTAAGACACACTCATATGGCTCACAATAAGACATACTGTGGAAGACAATTAAATAACGATATCTTTGTACGTCGGAATAATTCAGCAAGCACGTCGGTTGTAGAGTTTCAATTTTTAAACTTATCTCACAGTTTAAAGAAAAGTGTGTAGGGGAAAGTGTGTCAGGAAAAGTGTGTCTGTAAACTTAATTCATGACCGGCCCCGTGCATAGCACAGGCTTTCTCTAGTACAGAATAATTATAGTATTGTAACGTCCTAATGACATCAGTTAAAATATATTTTCAATTGGACCGTTCATGGAGAGCTAATCTAGTTACAAAATCATTCAATGTATATACAGAAAAAAGGCTACCTAAGATAATAATGATAGTAAGGTAACGTCCTAACACCATCAGTTAAAACATGGCATTTTGAATCAAAACATGACAAACCAAATTTTTTTGCAAGACAGTAAAAAGTTCGTGTTTCAAACTTATAATTGTCGTTTGTTCGTAAGAAAAGGTTTCGTATGTAAGAAAACAAGTCAAGTAATCATCGTACGTCCCAACATCTTTGAATACATTCCTCTGTTTGCCTTTGCCAACTTGTTTCACTCACCCACCACATTCGAATGAGTACATTTTGGACCTCAGTCCTACAAATTCGGCTTCCCACCTGGCGCTTCAGTAAAAGTACCTATTTTCTCCTTGTTAAATTCACTGTAGAAAAAATGATCCCTAGGGTAATTGCTGGTGTCATATAGATGTGATGAGAGTTCCATATCTGCATAGAGGTCGGGTGTTTCTACTTCGTACATTAAACTGTCTATATCTGCCAGTAAAAGATGACACCTGTACCTATCTTTCATAAAATCCAGGTGAAAATCTAGCATCACCAGCTGGATTATTCCAACGTGTTGAACCTGATGTGGATTGGTTTGTTGAGAAGTACACGTAGTTTGTTCATTTTAAATAAAACCAGGTCGGGAGTGAGTATGTCGAAATAATCCAAGAGTGGCGAATTCATCAACCTCAAGGCTTTAGCCTCATTCACAGTTAGTTTAATGTTTATTTGTTTCCTAACGTTCTCTATAGATTTTCCGAAAACTGAATTAGTTCAAACTCCGTCATAGCAGCCTTCCTGTTGCCAATGTTGAAATCGATATAGGGCTTAAGCCACGCTCGTTCAGTAAACTTTATTACTTTCGTAATTCTAGTTAAAACCATTCCATGTTTCACGTACTAAACTACATTTTTGTGACAACAGACATAATCCTTGCATGGACCTAAATGAGGAACAAGTTTACGAGCTGAGGTGGCACTGGTTAGAGCTAGGGTAGAGTTAAATTGTGACTGCATGTCAGATGTTACTTCAATGTTTTCAGTCGCTAAGGGATAATCAACGTGAGAATCATGTACGATATCTGGATAGTCACCACCTCGGATGATTCCACAGCTCCTCTTACGTCACTTCACCAAAAGGGTGCATTAAATCACTTATACCGGCCCATTGTTGCAAAATCCATGCTATAAGCATTACATCAATAGCTTCCTTTGGCGGAAGCTGAGTTTTTTAAAACTTACTAAAATCAGTTATATATTCGTACATTTCCGTTTTAATAAATGATGGGTGGTATAAAAAACGTGTTCTAAAATGAGGAATTCGGTTACAGTCTCTACCAAATTACCAGTGATGATGACAACAATAGAAAAGAGTCCATAAACTTAAAAGGACCAACATTGATAGCTGTGTAACGTTCGGTGTTTTTTGGTATGACAGATATGTTCCAATTACTGAAATACTTTCATCGTCTGATTATTAAATGTGCATTGTAGTTTTTGAAATTATGTAGTACAATAATGGAAACTCATCTTTACACTGAGAATAAAGATTGCATTTAGTATGAGCAGCACCCCTATAACGACTGGTAAGATGACAATGGTCATGTACCTTATTTTTAACGGGATTCACAAACGGTTCACCACAAATATAACAAACAGTCACCACAGTAAAATTAGCACAATCATTAGCACTGAGTACCATTATTTCAATTTCAGACTTTATGTAAGTAATGACTTCATATTCGTTTTCTATCGACCTGAAAAACTCGTCTACACAATCCTCATCCCTAAACACATGTTTTGCATCAACTTCGCCAATAGAACCTACGATAATGTAAGCAAAACCAAAAGGACTATGCGATTGAGTGTTAAGGGTAAACGAGTACGGGTCTGGCTGACAGTTGTTAACGGGTGCTAATATGGCTTCAAAATCCGCGTACATGACGTACCGATGGCGTAATTTTCTGTCGTAGAGGGAAAATGTTATGAAAGCATTTCCTTACTCAGGCATAACTGTGTGCTGAAGTTCGTAAGATCTTCATATAATCAAGTGTTCGTTTAATGAGGCAACGTTTCTAAAGGGTGAAAGACAATACAGACAAATGTATCTCGTATTCTTGGAAGTAGTCTGTGATTTAAGTCCTTGTTGTAACAGTAGTGCTGCCCCCAAAGCAAGAGTAGCTTCACCTCAGGGCTGTTCTCCCTTTTACTGAGATGAAGGGAAAAGATATTTTGGTCTTCATATCCGTGTAAGTAAATTGGTGACGTTATTTTGAGCTTCAAATTTATCTATTTCGTGTACAGTGGTGGGGAAACTGGTACCAGTTAAACTGAGGGTGTGTTCATATCTCGTATATTGTACGACTGTTGGAATTCTGGGAAGCAAGATACAGCCCTCCCAAAATGGAATAAATAAAGCATTTCTTATCGAAGCACTGGACGTTAACCACGGCTTTTTTATTCAATAAATAATCACCTAATAAAACGGTACCACTCTCACCAGTGAGAGGACTGCATTTACCCACGTGAATGTTGCAACGCTCAATTTTCGACACGACCCAACCAGAGCCGTATTGGCAGAAAATGTGTAAATGGTGTAAAGATTTTGGCAATGGCGGCATTAATAGCACGTTGTATATCATTGGGAGAAAGGATGGGTAACGCTACACAGGTATGTTGTCATGGTTACCATCACACCTTCGAGACCTCAGTTTTCCAGTGACAACGTGAGGCACAAAACATATTTGAATTGTGTACATGTAAGTTTTGGGGTGAAATAAATTCGAGCACAGCGTGGTACGAATCATTTAGGCTATATCTTAGGTGACGTTAACCGGTACCTGTAAGTTTGTATATTAAAGTCGTTAATAAATTTCGTCCATATAAAAGCATAAGGCTGAAAGTGAAGGGCGTTGACCGAAATTGGTCAGTCATCTCAGTAAAAGCGAGGCATGGGGATCCACTTAAATGACCATTAAACGGTAAACAAATTTGGGTAATTACGCAAAGCTGTACTTAATGGTCTGGAATTATCAAGTATCGAGGGAAATCCTCTCGTCAGTTAAATGTCTCAGTACTATACCCACTCATTCGCTTCTGTTCACTTTAATGCCGATAAACACAGTTTGGAAAGGTGGAAAAGATGTAACTGGATGGTAAGGGAAATGAATGTCCGAACTGCATGCTAGACCTAGTCTGAGGGGCAGTAGGATGGAAGGTTTACACAAACAATTATCCCTCTCTTTTCCGTTTATGTTAAAACTGTACTCATGCAAGAGGACTGCAACGCAGTCGTGGACTGTGCTAATAAGCTGTCAGCGCACATACTAAGGCAAAAATGTGTTGGGCTTGCAGACTCGCATCATTATAGTGACCATTAACGAAGGCTGCTGGAAGAGAGGAGTTTTTCAGTAATAAAAAAACAATCGTGGGAATGAGTGATACTGTGGCGTGTCAAGGCTAGAATGAATGAAAAGGGATACAACTGGGGATTATATATTAGATTATTGAAAGACAATGAAGGAACCCCTTTAGCAAACAGTTGTTGCACGGTAACAATGTGAGGCACAGAGGAATGTTTACTAGGCTGTAGAAATAACCAACACAAAAAAGGACGACAACAGATGTTAAAGTCGACAAACCTCGGCTGAGGATTTTAGATATTGTCACAAGGTGATTGTTAAGGAACACTACTTTTACAACGGGTATACAAATAGTGCCTAAGTTTGCAAGTCTATACCTGCAAATAAGTTTGTGCATAGCTGGCAAGAAATAACAAGAAGCATTACGACAATCGTGCAAAATTGCGGCAGGATTATTCAAATGTTGAAAGGTAATTATCAAGGTAACAACTTCGGTACCAGCTAAGGTGGGTAACAAGGTAACAAACCCACTTCTAGCTGTATGAAAACGAATTGTAAGTGTGGGGGGAGGGACTGGATGACTGGGTGGATTTACCACCCATACATATAGTGCATTTGTACTGAATTTAATCGTCTTTGTACCCCTTCAATGTGCAATTTGCATGCATTATTTTACGTGTGTGAAATTTATTTGTGTGCATTTGCACATTGTAATGTATTTGAACTGTATTTGTACTGCATTTTACTGCATTTGTAGCTCATGTTTATGCATTTGCTCACATTACTGCATTTGAATGCATCTGTTCAATATGTAGTGCATTTGTACTGCAATGACGCACGTTAGTAGTGTATTTTCACGTTAGTAGTGTAAAGTGGTTTACATGTTACCTTACTGGTCGCAAACAATGCGTTCGTGTAAACAATACTACATAATAGTTTATGGATGTTGCGTCTGGAGTTCCACAGGGATCTATCCTTGGGCCTATTCTTTTGGTGTCGGCGGCCACTAACGGTCAGGCACTTCCTTGTTGATTGTTGCAATCTTGATGGTTTTCGTCGTCGTTTCCATCTTCCGCATGACATTGTGCGTCAATTGGGCCATAAGTCTGTCCTCCTGTCCGGTGTTTTTCAATTTTTGCAGGAGGTACAGATGTATGACAAGATTTAGATTAGGGGGTTGCATAATATCTCTGTAATGTGTGGTGCAGTGGCAACCCGGACCGCTGCACTGTGACTGAGGTTGGCGCTAATGACCAAGTTGTCGACGCGCCATTAAGCCTCATCTGCACGTGTTTCATTCTTGAATGAGGGCTATTCAGATGCTGCCATTCACAACAACCGTTGCCCCCAGTATATTGTTGCCGCACGTTACTAAAACGTTCGAAGCTTTCACGAAAAAATCTGTCAACAATTATGACAATTATCTTGCTAAGCCTTACGAAAGTCAAGTTAACTTAACTTTCTTAGTTAACTTAATTTTGGGGGCGTTTGCTCATTGGGGAGTACATGACAATAACACGTCTGACTCGTATCCGTAAAAACATGAACATCATCGATTACACTAGGATGAAAACATTCACCTCTCTAAATGTGCATTAACACAAGCGTTTAAAAGCACGTTAACGCTTTTAAACGTTATATTTTCGCTAGTTTAAAGCGCACATTTAGTGTAAAGCCTTCGCGTAAGGCAAATTACCACCCAAGTAAACCAATCAATGCAGTAGACGTTGATATGACTCAGGTAAACCTTGATGTCATACTACGAGATTGCCCCACTCCAGTAAAAATTTACGTTGGCGACGACTCAAGTACACCTTGGCATCACCCTAGTATACCTAGACATCACTCAAATTAACTATGATATTGTCCTAGTACACCTTGATATCGCTCGTAATTCGCATAAACCCTATGATCGCCCCATTCACCTCGATGGCCCTCGAGTAAACCTTGACGTCACTTCCAGTTGCTACAGTAAAGCTCGACATCATTCTAGTAAACCTTTACGTCATTGCAGTACGTCACTTCCGGTCTACTTGAATATGCCCTACAATCGCATCCATACATCTGGACGGCTCTCAAGTAAATTTTGTCGTCACTTGTGATTGCTGCAGTAAAACTCGAAGTCACTCTAGTAAACCATGACTTCAGAGCAGTACGCCACTTCCATTCCACTCGACTAAATCCTACAATCGCCCAAGTGCTTCTCGACCGACTTCGAGTGAGTCGACCTTGACGTAACTTCCAGTTTTACCAGTAGATCTTGACGTCAATTCCAGTTGTTCCATTAGAGCTCGACATTATTCTAGTAGACTTTTACGTCATTGCAGTACGTCACTTCTAGTCTACTTAAATAAATCCTATAATTGCCCCTGGAAAACTTGACAGCCCTCGAGTAAACCTTGTCATCACTTCTGATTGCTGCAGTAAAGCTCAACGTCATTCTAGTAAACCTTGACGTCATTGCAGTACGTCACTTCCGCCCCACTTAATTAAACCATAAAGTTGCTCCCCGTGCATCTCGATAGCACTCGAGTAAATCCTACAATCGCCTTGTGCGTCTCGACGGCACTCAAGTAAACCTTGACGTCAATTCCGGTTGTTCCAGTAAAGCTTGATGTTATTTCCGTAAACTTTGACGTCACTGCAGAGCGTCACTTCCAGTCTTCAAGTAAACCATACAATCCTCCATGCATCTTAACCACACTCAAGTAAACCTTGATGACACTTCCGTTTGGTTCGGTAAATGTTGACGTCACTCAAGAAAACCTTCATGTCACTCATGCAGACTTCGCATTACTCCAGGAAATTCGATGTTACTCAAGAAAACCTTCCCATTTGCTCAGGAAAACCTCTCACCAAGAAAACTTTGCTCTTTTCTCAAGAAAACCTCCTCAGTGGGGGTGGTTTACTGGAAAGTAAGGGTAGTTTACTTGATACGATTACCAGAGGGGGGAAGGTGTGTAGCCGATCACATCACATTTTCCTTTTACTATTATGCTATAAACTATGCTATTCACTTTGTGGGTTCAAAACACTTACATCCACACATGCATTAAAACTTACCTCATTAATAGAAATGAATATGTCTTTGTTTTTAAGGTAAGACGTGTTCCACTTTTCCAAATAAGAACGCTTTATTTCAGTGTCGTTTATATCTCGAAGAATTAATTGTGTTTCAGGACATATTATCATACCAGGAAACTGCAACGTGCTGTTGGGTGAATAAATCGTATTCATTTCTGAAGGATCAGACAGGAAATATCGAAGTCTATCAAACGCCTGGAACAAACAAGCAATCAGAGCTAAAGTAGACACCAAAAACCAAAGACATCTGACCCAAACTGGTGGTTTAGAGTCATCTGATTTGTTATATCCTGGAATGCACGACACAAAACCAGCCTCGCATCTTGGGCTAACGGCTTGCTTCATTACGGTTGAACGATGATGACTGGGAAACGGCACGACTCTTCGTGATTCAAAACCAGAGATTCTTTTCAAAACGGCAGTAAGCTTTGAATTCAAGGCGGCTATTATTTCGCAGACGCTTAACAGACACAGTCCCGTAAATAAACCCATTGTGCCACCAATATCAGAGAAAAGAGCAAAAGCTGTATATGCGGGGATTTCTTCTACTATCATTAATCTTTGGTCACTGACTCGTAACCCTAAAATAAAAGAACCGGGTATATTCTGACTTTCAGAACTCTCATATTCGTGATGGAATACGGTTTCGTGGCATAATTTTAAGCAGTTGCAGTCTTCTGTGTTGAATTTATCAGCCACATTCAAAGTCATATTCATCACCTCAAATAATTGTTTCTCATTTTCACAAATGGGGATGCGTTTATTCGATAGCTCCATGTAAGGTAGGCTGCAACAGAATAATAGGAGCATAAGTACAATACAATTAATAGACTTACTCCTAACTGCAGGCATTGTTTGTCTTGTAAGCTACACTCGTGTACTTTTCCTCACACTGTTGTAATTTTTAACAGAGATACTCTTTGTTTTGTTGTAATTGCTTAACTTGGTAATTGATCAAATTGCCTTCAACAGCTTTTGGTGATTTAAGTAGCACTTTTGTTCCTCGTGTACGTACTCTGATTTAATTGGAAGCCGCGTTATTACACTGCCCCGTCACACTGGCAGTTGTGTCAGTTGGGGCCTGTAGTTTGATAAACCAGAGTTTTCTACCAATGATAGATGTATTATTTTGTTGGTCACTGATTGTTACTTCGCAATGGACAATACCCTTCGCGTTGCTAACCGCTCGCCTTTTTTAAATCGCTACCATGCAAAGAATGAACATTCTGTTCTTTTCTTTGCTACCGTGTAAAGAATGAATGTGCTCGTCCTTTTTCATTGCTATTGGGCGTAGAATGAATGAGTACCTTTTTCGCTGCTATTGCTTTATTTTCACTGCGCTTTCACTGCGCTATTTTCACTTTTCAATGTCCAATCCCTATTTTCACCATGCTACTCATCTACCATGATCGCCCATCGAGATAAATAAGAGCAACTCGTTGTAAAGTTTTGAGCAGAGTGATTTTTATTATTAAAGAAAATAAATTAGCTGTATTTATTAATATTAAATGAGAAGCACAATGGTGGCAACGTTGTTACCGGGTGAGGATGACAAGTAAGCACCAATACTGACGGGGAAAAAACACTTGCTATATTGTGTATTAGAATTTACACCATGTAATTTTATTGGCCTGCAAATGGACTATACCGCTATGATAACGCGACACTTTCATCATCATTGACAGCACCCTTCTATATAAATAACGTCAGTAAGCAATAAACAACAAACTGACTTCAAGGGTTGCCACGCGAGGGAATGGTACGTGAATTTTTTCGTCATTGCTGTTGCTTACTTTTTAAAATGTTGCCGTTGGATTCAGACTAAAAATATCCAACTAGCTAGCTAGGAAATAGCTGGAGTTTGACAGGAAAATATTTCAGCTACGACGAAGTAGCATCAACAATGACCAAGAAGAAAGATTCATGCGCCATTCCTCTGTTTTGGTCATTGTTGCTGCTTCTTCGTTGTTGTTGCTTCGTCATAGCTGATATATTTTGCTGTCAGACTGCATGTATTTCCTAGCTAGCTAGCTGGATATTTTCAGTCTGAATCCAACGGCAAAATATTTACAAGTTAGCAGCAGCCATGACGATAAAATTCACGAATCATCCCTTCACATGGCACCCCCTGAAGTCAGTTTGTTGTTTAGTAACGTCAGACAGGAAGTTATAAAGATCATGATAGTGGAGAGTGACCATTGTCGTGGAGTGCATTTGCTGGCAAATCCAAATACACAGAATCAATTGACGTTTTGATAATGGCAATGAAATTTTCCGCCGTTGTTGCTACTCAGATGTCATCCTTAATGGGCTTCATTGTGATTCTTCTTTTATTACTAGTCGATGGCGTTAGGCAACAATGAGGTACGACTTTCACTGTCCACACGAGCGGCAAAATCTTACCGCATTGTTGCCGAATGACATCGTCTAGGCTAACATATTTGTAGAACAACGAGTTGAATCGTTAGTAGACGAGCCATTGTTGCAATAAAGTAACACTTTTAGCAATTGTTGCTGGTGCACCATCGAACGTTTTTGTACAACTACGATTTGCATTGTTAGTAACTGAGCCATTCTTGTGATAGTATGAGCCGTGTTGGTGGGAATGTTCTTTGATCCAACTCCATACGTAAATCTCAATAACAGAAATAAATGCACTATTTGTTCATTCAAATCAACTTTAACTCTTACC
>JAHWFP010157260.1:0-15646 GCA_023313725.1 Lithobius niger | reverse complement strand
TCGTTGCTTTTATGTATGATAATGACAGCAACGAAATTGTAGAAATTTGCACAAAGATAAAGCATGAATAACCCAAGGTAACCGCTCAGCCATATAGTGTCAGTGCTGAGCGGTTGAACTCGGCCTTTTAGCTTCAAAAGTCGACGATTCAAATTCATGCTCAGGCAGTCTGACATTTAAATTGACAAGGCAATTGTATCGGTTTGCATTCGTATTTATTTACTACTAATTCAGCTCATTTCTTTCCGTCCTGTAAACATAAAGTATAGTTATCGTGCTAGAACACTACTAGATGAACTAATTTTAACATGGCTAAGTGTAACTTTTAGCATAGACAGATAGATCAAACTAATGCAGCCTCATTACTTAAATTTACATAGCCAAATCCAACCTTCCTCCCCCGGGTTATTATAACAGCGGTCCCTTCACACACTTTGTTACCGTAATATGAACAATAAATTGAAGTCTTTAGTTCATCTAGTAGTGCTCTAGCACGAATGTAAACTCTAGTGTACTAAATCTAGCATTTATATACTGTAAATTTAATGGCCTATGATTGAGCTGCTAATTATTGACTGTAACTACTAATTACCGGTCATGCTAGTAATCTTGCTCCGTCGATTAATAAACGTAAGAATATTCTACCAAGTTGGACATTCTTCGTGTCACAGTTAGAAATAGTCAGAACTGGTCACGGTAGTCGACTGGTGACTGCCTGTCAGTGGAGGTCACTATACAAGCGCTGTTGTAGAGTTGTCCGGGTAAGCCATGCAAAGGCTGATCTGCACAAATTTAAAAATGAAATACACAGCGTATTTCTATTGCTTTACAGACTACTCTTTGCTATTACGTTGTTTATTTTTTTATCACATTGTAAAGTCATCAATTTTAAGCGGAGATCAGTTGAGGTTAGTTGCGATGTTCGATTTAAGTCGAAATGATTAATACTACAATAATGTTCCCGATACGTATATTTCGTAATGCATATTGCATATGCACGCTGACTAATTTCCGTTACCTTTCGTACTAGTTGAATAAATCATGGGGATTTGGATTTTAGATTTTATTATTAAGGAGCCGTAGCCCTGCCCGATTTACTGCCTTACGGACGGAGACAAAATCAGTTTGCAACAATAAACTGGAAAAAAACGAGTAAATTTGTAATATCTGTCCGAAAACAAAACTTGCTAAGGAATCTCACCAAGTGTTTGTTGTTTGAAATTATGATATCAAATGAGTAACTTAATCCCACTGATGAATACTTCAAGGGCTAAATGAAAAAAAGTGGAAAATTTTTGCTACGTAATTGTCAAATTTTACATTAAACCTTCAAATTATCTGTTACTGGAGGATATCATGATTACGAAAGGTGAAAAGTTGGCCTGTTTTGTTTAATATACACTAAAACACAGACTAAACACACACTAAAAAATATATAATAGTAATAACTGTTCACAAATTTCAACCTTCAGTTACTTATTTTTCATTTTTTTTATAATGGCAATGTTAAGATTAAATCAACGGAAATTAGCGGTAAGTTAGCAGCTTTTACGACAGTGTCAAGTCAGCAGAGCAGTCGTAGTGAATTGGCAATCCAAGCTAAAGACCCAGGTTCAATTCCAAGCCTCACAGTGGCACGTGTATTTTTTCATCATAATTACTGCTCACTTGTCCTAACGCTGTTCCTAATGTTGGTTCCATTGTCTTTCTTCGTTTAATGGCAATGTTGAGCCTCTTCTAAAAAAAAAAAAAGACGGCCAAATATTTTAACTGATCGCCACAAAGAGTTTTAGTCAGCTTTCAACAATGGCCTTTCACAACAATGTAAACCATAAAGAGCATCATGACATCACTAGCACCATTGTTGAAAGAATGTGTTGGGCTAAAGAAATTCCCTTGTAAATTAACAAAACTAGCAGCCGTGCAACTAACTATGATCATGGTTTTTCGATCAGCGTCTTTTGGGTAAAAGCCAAAAGCCGCTGATCGAAAAACCATGCTATGACGCACGACAGTACGCAAGTCCTTGACTTAAAAAAATTGATTTAACATATAATCATTACTTAGCAGTGTTGTTATACTGAACATTTGAGCGCTCTAACACAATTAGTTCACAATGGTGATTGTAAGGGGGTCATTGTTTCCGCCATTACTCCCATGCACGTGACATTCATGAAAAAACAATAACACCAAAAAAAATTGTGAAGTTTCAAGCTTTCAGACGATATGGAGTTTATTACTTTAGGTTAGAAAGTGAACGAATGACATGTATTTCAAATAGTCATTTACTTTTGATGGGAATTGTACCAGTGGTGTTAAGTAAATGTTAATGCCCGAAAACTGCGGGCCATTCGGAAACAACGTACAAGGATGCGCAGTGCACGCAGGCGATGGTTTCCGAATGGCCCATGGTTGAGGGTTTTAATGACTGAATATCCCGCTCGCGACAACAATTGATCAGCAAATTTCTTAACAATGTCATTGCTTGTGCAACAATGCATGTCACGCCGTTCTAAAAGGTCTATTGTTAAAAATCTATTACAGATTTTTAAGCGAAGTTGTTTGAAGGGGTTATTCTTCCGTTGGATTTTCGTTGCATTAACGGTGATGGGGTTTTCGGAATCAATCAACAATGCATAAACAATGTCTGCTTACACGTTACAATACTTTGATGGGACAATTCTCATTTCCAACTACGATGCTGTGGATAAGAAACATTTTAAGAGAAGTTGTCTGAAGAAGTTATTTGTCGTTGAGTTTTCAGTGCTTGAACGGTGATGGGGTACTTCGGAATTAATCCAGAATCAAGGTACAATGCGCTGCACAAGTAAAGTTTATAGTTACGCACACGCCACAACCTAGCGTAACCAAGTAGTAGGCTAGTTGTAATATGCGGGCACTAACGGCAGGCAAATCATGAATGAGAGTATACGCGTCTCCAATATTAATGCAAATATAAATATATATCCGCTTTGCCAATGAGCCAGCGACGCAAATTTTGCTAGTAGTCGGCTGGCTGTAGTACTATTCGAAAGTACACGTTATTGACTGGTAGTGGCGTAATTAACGTATGGGGAGGTGGGGCAAGAGCCTTCCAAGGAGTAAAAATCTACGAAAAATTTATTTAAATCGTATAGGCCTATCGTGTTGGTGTTAATATACATATAACTCGTATGGCTATTGTATATAAATATTAACAAATACTTTGATGGGGCAATTTTTCGTTTCCAACAAGGATAAAACCGCTATTAACTTACACATCGATAACTGTTCGCAATTACGCATAACAAGTAAATTAGAATTTCTTGTTTCATTGGTATTAAGAATTGCTAATTGCTAACTGGTAATTCAATTTTTTTGTTTCTGGCTTCGTTTCGTGTTTTATTGATATTTATGTGGTTGAAAATTGAAGCTAAGCATGTAAAATTAATTTCTTTGCAGTGTATAAATACAAATAAAAATTCAAAAAATCAGTATCAGAGCGGCAGCAATATACAGCTTTAACGATTTTTCGTTGATAATTCAATGATTTCAAAAGTGGGGGCCAATAAAAAGCAGTTTTCAAAAAAGCATTGTTAGACTATTGTTAGAATGTTTTGTTGATACTGCTAAACATTTAGATTAGCAGTATCACTGAATGTCTGGGTGTTAAAAAAGGTTCCGTGCGTGACCTGCAAGTGTACTAGGATGCTCTGCATGCTGCAAGTGGTGCCAAACTGCACCTTAATGGCGAATTATAGTACTCAAAATCATGAAAAAGAAACGTACCACATTTCACTCTTTGCTAAAAAAAAATATTTTTTTTTTGGTTTGTTGTACTTACAGGTGTGCATAGAAGACCAGCCGATAGAAAAAAGCCACCCACACCCTGCCCGTGGACCAAAAAACGTCGAAGGAAAAAAAAACGCAAAACAAAAGTCATAGAAAAAAGCCCAAAGGAAAAATAAATTATTTTGTCATTTCTGTTGTTTTTTTTTTTCGTGTTGTTGTTTGCCGGTAAGGTTAAGAATTCAATAAAATATTCTTAGCAGACAAATAGCAATCTTCCTCGCTAACTTTTTATTGCAGTTACCTTGTCTCGCATTCCACCAGGCAGTTTATGGAGTGTTACCAGGAAATGACTTTCGTAATGCTGTTTTGTCGTTTTTGTTTGTTGTTGTTATTACAGGTTAGTTCACGTGTAAAGTCCTAACACTGACTATAGGAATAAAGAACACCAGATGTAGAAAAAAAATGCTTTCGTTTTGCCCTACGCAGGTTACAGATGATGAAAGGTTCAGCTGCGTATTGGAACACACAGCTGTTTTTTAAGTCCCAAATTACTTATGTCAGTCGTGGGATTCGAACCGGCATTCCCTTGGTCTGGACTGGACACTACGATACTAACCACTGGGTTGCCAGCTTTGCTCAGGGGACCCCTTCACAAAGCTCGCGCTGGATGATCCTGACAGAATGGCTGATGCGATAGAGGGTTAATGTGGAATAAAAAAACAAGTTTCACCCTGTATTGCATGAATTAACTGTGTGGCATTACTTCTGGTAGCCGTGGGATTCCAACTGGTATTCCCTTGATTTGGAAACGATGATGCCAGCTACTTGGGAGTTCTAGCTCGGTTTGCGGTGGGCGACCCTTCACAAAGCTCACACTGGACTTATATGACATCAAAAATATAAATCAAATGCAATTAATACATAACCCACTGCGAAGTCTTGTCAGAATATTAAAACTAGGCAAAGCCCGGGTTGGAAAAATATTATGTATCTAGCTAGCTTTCGACTGCCTAGCAAAAACGTATTGGAATCTGATAAACATCCTTCCCTCTCCTGAACTTGACATGCTTAACATAACTTTGAGAGAAGGTTATTTGTTTGGTGCCTGTAGATGGCTGCTACGTAGCTTTCGTTACAGAACTAATATAACATTTCACCCCTTGTTCAAAACAATTTTTCTCTTAAAAACAAATTTGCTAAAATCTGCACAACATAAAATGTGTGTGAAGTGCTTATGAGAAAGAATGAAAACGGCGTCTACGTGAAAACTGTGGCCAGTGAAATCACATAAAATAAAATAACGTGGTTAGTGGAAACTAGGATACACTTAAAGTGGTCATGGAGGACGCAAATAAGTTTTTGAACATAACTGTATGCCACTGATGTGAGGAGTGCTGTACATCTGGGAAAAAACACCTGAAAATCAATTAAATATTTTTCTTTCTAATTAAAGAACATTGGATCGCTTAAATACGGATTAGGATGTAACGCTTCATACATTAATTGGATACAAAATGAAAAGACATGCCTATATAAAATGGAAGAATATTTTCCTTTCTGAAAACTAAAATTGGGGTGGCAAAGTTGCGTTTGTAGGAAAAAACCTGATGAGATTTGTGCTTACTTGTGGAAACCGGAAAATCCTAGTTTAAAGTTGGATTTAACACGAGATAATACTGAATAACAAATAATATTTGTGCATAGACAACCCAACACAGCTACAACAACTTTCTTGAAAGAAATGTCCAGGTATCCTTTTTTAAACCCCTAAATGGCGCCTTATAAGATCTAGATTTGGAGTTTGGTTAATGTGTGGTGCAGTGGCAACTTGAGCCCACTGCACTGTGACTGTGGTTGGCACTCAAGACCAAGCTGTAAATAAACCTAATAAACGCTATTGAACCTGTAAAAAACAGTGTTTTCCCAGTGAAAGTGAAATAAAACCCGTTTAATAAAAGGAAATATTTTAGGAGCAAAATGTGTGTCTCCGGGTTGTCCTAGTGTCTTTAAAGTAGTTGGATACATACTTTAAATGTGAATAATAAGTAAATTATTTTTAAGGTTAACTTGTTGCTATCTGCCCTACGGCAGAGACAGTGGTCAGGTAAAAAAAGTTTGTAACTTTCTTCGATCAACTCAGGATAATGGCCACACAAATTTAATCTTGGGTGACTTCAATATGTCTTATATAGACTGGAAGACATACAGTTCGACTGATATACATCAGCAATAGGGGTTGGTGCAACTGGTAACTGAGCCCACGAGGAATAATAATATTCTTGATCTGATTCTGGTGGACAATGAAGGATCGGTGTGTGATGTCTATGTTGGGGCTGGTCTTGGGACCAGTGATCATAATATGATTCTCTTTAATCTAAATGTTGACGACCACCTCAAAACAGATATTCTCCGTAATCACCGAAAAAAAAAATTTCGAAATTTTACGTGATAAACTTAATAAAATAAACTGGAACTTTCATTTTCCTTGCACAAAAAGTGCAGAACACATTTGGACCGTATTCCATAGCACTCTCACCGATTTGGTAGAACAATCAAGCAAAATTATCTAGGCCCTATAATAAATCTAGCATACCAAAGGAAATTAAGAAGCTGCTCCGAACAAAAAAGTTAATAATGGAAAAAAAGTCGATTCGTCCAACAAGGAAAACTATAATAAAGTTAGAAATAAACTAAAAACTGCATTAAAAAACCGTGAAATAATCAGGGAAAACAAAATGATACAAGAAGGAACCATTGGGTCTATTTACAGACATATTAGGCGTAAAACACATAATGCAACCAAATTGCCATCGCTCCACTTGAAAATAAATTAATAACTGATGAGGTGGATAAAGCCAATGCATTCAATGTTACATTCTGCAAGAACTTTGTTGAAGACAATAATATTAATGATAATGCACTGGTCTGTAATAGTAAGACTCCTATTAATTAATATACCTGACATGGAACCTATAACCTTTACTTTACAAACTATAATTGATAAATTAAGTAAACTTAAAACAAGTGCAGCAATTTGCCCTGACGGGTTCTCGTCTACTTTTTATAAGACATTTGCATGCGAACTCACATATCCTTTATTCATAATACTTTGCCAATTGAAACGGGCAGTGTGCCAAATTGCTGGAGAAAAGCAAAAGTTGTTCCAATCTTCAAAAAAGGAAATAGTGCTGAGCCAGCCCATTACCGTCCAATATCTCTAACATGTATCCCCTGCAGAATTCTAGAACGTATAATCAGAGATGCTTTACTGGAACATCTGTATAAGCATAAACTTGTCCCATGCGACCAGTTTGGCTTCCTGCCTGGCCGTTATACGACCACACAATTACTCAGTTGTGTAAGAGATTGGACAGATTCACTTGAAAAAAATATACCAGTAGATCTTATTTGTGTAGATTTTGCTAAGGCCTTTGATTCGGCCGTTCATTCCAAATTGCACAGTAAACTTAACATGTTAAAAATAGGAGAGAAAACTTTTAATTGGATAAAAGATTTTCTAGCAAATAGGACGCAAAGAGTATCGGTAGGAGGATCACTATCGGACATTAGTAAGGTTACCAGTGGTGTACCACAGGGTTCCGTAATTGGCCCGCTCCTATTCATGGTTTTCATTTCAAATCTTCGGAATGATGGCAGTGGTATTCGAATGCCAAAGTTTGCGGATGATATAAAACTTTATGGTAGGGTAGAAAGCGATGATGACAATCAAACTTTGCAGCGTGAGATTAACACTATTTACAATTGGTCAAATACATGGCAATTGCCTATAAATATCAGTAAATGTATTAGACTACCTCTGGGTCAAAATAATGGAAACTTCATATATGAAATAAATAACATAAATCTGGAAACTAAGCAAACCATCAAAGATCTTGGAGTTCATATTTCGGCCAACCTCAAATTTAATAACCACTGCAATCATATTGCGGCAAGAGCAAAACAAACTGGCTATTTTATTAGGCGCTGTTTTGTGTCGGGGGACGAAACAACTCTTAGTAGGGCATTTATTGCATATGTGCGACCCATTGTGGAGTACGCTAGTCCAGTTTGGTCTCCGTACCTTGTGAAGGACATCAAACTAGTTGAGACGGTGCAGATATCCTTCACAAAGTACTTACGCGGTTGCAGAAACATGACATATGCGCAACGATTATCACATTTACACCTCGAATCATTGGAACGTAGACGGCTGGTGGCGGATTTCTGCCTTTCTTCCTCCATGCTGAGGGGGTTTATTGACGTGGACCGTAAAATTTACTTTGTGGTGCGAGGCAATACGTTCACCAGGGGCCACCATCTTAAATTGACGGTACCTACAACAAAGAAGAAAAATCGTGCCAGATATTTCTTCTCTAATAGGGTTGTTGGCCCATGGAATAGCCTACCCCCTGAGTTGATCGAAGCTGGGAATCTGAGGTGTTTTAAGCGAGGTCTTAAAAAGGTGGATCTATCACAATTTATGAAATGTTTTTAATCCTTATTGTATTTTATTTTGGTTTAAACTTAGTAACTTAGACTGGTGTAAGTGGAATGAAAATTTCCCTTCCTATTCCTTTTATCGTGTTTCTTGTAGGTAATAGACATTATTATTATTATTATTATATTTTTATTAATTCTATTATTTTTATTATCGTATTAAGATTGACAATTGGTTTCTGCCAAGCTTTAAACTACGAAGCATTATTTTATTTTTTTATGAAACATCGACAATGATACCTGGCTTTCCCCCTCATTTGTCCCTCACGTTTGGCGATGCCATCGGGGACCACTGTGTCCCTGGTAGGTCTAACCTTGGTGGTATGGCATTCGTGACCCCAAACCAATACCATCAACCCATCGTATTTGTTTTAAACTTTTAAACTGTTTAACTTTTGTTATTTGTAAATTCGGATGGCAGTCAGTGACCACCAGGTCCTTGCCATTCCGGTTGCATTTGCAACGAACTTATTATTATTATTATTATTATTAATATTATTATTATTATTATACTAATAGATTCAACAACTTTGCAGTTCCTTGAAATGCCTGTTTAAAATGTTAGTTTCATACTTTCACAAACATACTTTTAACAACTAGGTTTAACAAAGCATCTCAAAAAGTTTATTGAGACATTGAATAAGTCTGCCACTTTGCATTTTCGGTGCAATGATATTAATGTTTCTTGTAGTATTTAAATAAATATTGGTTTTTGTAATGCTTAACGATTAACTTTAATGTGATAATTCGGTAACGTGTTAAATTGCTCGATCTAGTTTTAGGGTTTCGCGTTTACAATAAGAAACTTAAGGGATAATGCTATTGACTATTTGTTGTTTTAGTCTTTAGCATTTTAAATTAGTTTTAAGACTTAAAACGAAAGTTAGCAGGGGGGTTAATAGATAGAAGCTTGAAAAGTATACATTTTGTGAGTAGTGAATAAGTTTTAAATACATGTAAGTAATAAAAAGAAGCTACATTTTGTAAGTAACAGGGCTAAACTTCAGATTCATTCTGCAGTACGTAATACATTATGGTAAAATTTCTATAACGTGTGAAAATACCTTTTACGGTAGGTAACGGCAGAAAATTTTAAAATGTTTTATTTTCCTAGTGGCGGTAAATTAAAATGTTTACTTAGCTAACGTAACTTAGAGGTTTTGAACTTTGGTTTAATGCTTTTGCACGTCAATTTGACACTTTTGTACTTGGATTTAACACTTTTGTACTTCAATTTAACGTTAGTGGATTTCAAATTAACACTCTTGGCTTTCGATTTAACACACTTGAACTTGAATTTAACACTTTTGCACTTGAAATTAAAACATTGAAACAGCTATTTTTTTTATTCTTCATAAAGAATGCTGAAATTATTTTACTACACGTGTAATTACAGAGAAATTCTATTCGTTTACTATAGTAATGTAATTTCGCTACGTCGCTCCCTGAACGAAATATCCTATGACGCTTTAGCTTAATGACGAGTAAGAGCAGCGTTTGAAACGAAAACGAAAACAAAATGACGACTGCTCTGGAAATACTAGCTGCTTTATGCCAAGGTCAGGAGAGCGAATGTGATGATTCGCAACGAAATTTGGGCAGCAGTGGAAGCGGCGAATTGGTCGTGGGAAATCTTGACAATACGACTGAATTTAACGTACGCACGGCAGCGCAAGTAGCAGTAGAAAACAATGAGCCTGCTACGGAAGCCACGGACGACAACGACGAGGCGAAAGGGAAAGCAATTCCAAAATATCAAACGATCAAAGGCGAAGAATTGTTGAGCTTATAGCTGGTGAAGGAGGGAACTCACAAGGAGGTACATACAGTAACAACATTAGAAAATAAAGTAGATAATACGAAATTATCACTATGTCACTGCATTTTTTCTAGGTGGTCGACATTTACAAAATCTGCAAAAACACTGTCGCCTCAATAGTAAGAACATTCCAAAAAGAGAACAGATTGGAATACTTAAAAAAGGAGGCCGGAAGCCTATATTTATGCAAGCACAGACGAGAGAAGTATTAGATTACGTGGAAGCGAACAATGAAAAGCGCTTTGTTGACATACAAGCCTATGCTGCAGAACATTTACAAAAAAACTGTCTCTCTATCCACCATAAATAAGCTGCTGACGAAAAATAAAATATCCATGAAAACGTCATAAAAGGTAAATTTTAATAGCATTGGCAACCAATTTACAGTAAAGGGAAATACATTCCAGTATTTATTAACTTTGTTTATGTTTGTTTTTTCTTCTAGCTTGATATACAAAACAAATCCCAGTTGCGAGAAATTCTCCTGAGGTAATGGAAGTTCGTGAGCAATACACGAGAAGAATAATCCCACTAGTTGGTGGACAAGTGAAGCTAATCTACATGGATGAAGCGGGCTTCAACTTGCATCTACGCAGACGTCGTGGTCGAAATGTGATAGGCAAAAGAGCTACCGTCCCACTCCCACCAATCGAAGGGGAAATATTTTGATCGGCCTTGCAATTTCAAAGGATGGGGCAGAACATTTAGATGCGCAATTAACGCATTTGGCTAGTAACATTTCTTTTAGAAATCTTTCCTAGAATAGAGGGTCGAGCAATATTCATCATGGATAATGTTCCATTCTATCATGCAAATTCTGTCAGGAACTGCGTCGAAGCCGCTGGCCCTGAAATTATTTTTTTGCCACCTTATAGCCCCTTTTTGAACCCTATAGAGGAAGCTTTTTCTAAACTGAAACTCAATGTACGATGTCAGAGTTCTCGAGATCGACCTGCTTTATTAGCAGCTATTAGAACAGCAACTCAAACCATCACAGTAGCAAACTGTCGTCAATGGATTTATCACAGCAGGCAGTTCCTGATCCCAAGTCCGGATCGCGTACCCATTACTGGTGATTTACCTCAAGGCTACAGAGGGGAACCAGAGGAATAGGCCAGATAGGCTAGTCCGGCTATGTAAAACACAAAGTATTTTTTTTTTGGGGGGGGGGGAGAGTGCTAATCGAGTTAGAACATCACTATATGAAACATTAAACGTTCACCAAGCGCAGTATTACAGTGCTTATTCAAATTCAAATTTGTCTCAGCAATGGATTATTACTGTGTTTCTGTTCATTTAAGATTTAATATCACAAACTAGCCACCAGCAATGCTAGGTCGTAACGAAAGTAGCCTAACTACTCTAGATTTCATTAGTACTGTAAGATACTGTACAGTACAGTAAGAATGGAATGTTACTGTAACGTAATGGTTTGTGTATTGCGCACAGTAAAGGCATACTTGTATTTTTTCTTAATTTTCTATAATTTGTAATTTTGTTTTTACTTAATTTAGTTGAGTCATTAAAACATTAAATAATTCGACGAGTTTGTTTCATTACTTTAATTTCAAGTGCAAGTGTGGTAAATTTAAACCCAACAGTGTAAATTTGAAATCCACTAACGTTAAATTAAGGTACAAAAGTGTTAAATCCAAGTACAAAAATCTCAAATTGACGTGCAAAAGCTTTAAACCAAAGTTCAAAACCAGCAAGATGTTACTTGCTTGGCGGAAGAAATTTATTTGTTTGAATATTTACTTGTCTGGCAAGTATTATCGTTTAAATAGTATCTAAAACGGCATATTTATTTGGGTTTTACTGTGCCAGGTTTTTAGATTTTATTTCAAGTGTGTAATTAATTAAATGTCGATTGTAGTTTTTGTATTAATTCTAGCGCTTGCCGATGAAAGTATTTTACTAGGGTTGACCATATTAGTTTAATTTAAAGCAGTGACTGGATCGTGTAACTGTACCCTGTTTTGCTGTGCAAGTTCCGCTTCAGTTTTTAACAATTCAAAGGGTCGATGTCTGGGACATTGGGAATCTGCATGGGAATTTCTAATGATATTTGTTTGGGGATTCCAGCCGATTCGTCTAAGTGAGCGAGAGCTTGTTGGAAACCACAGCAGTTAATGTACAGCAGTGGGGATGCAGCGTCACCAACTACAACAATAACGTCGCTGATCTGAGCCGAGCAGACTACGCGCTACAACATATCAACGTTATGAAACATGCTGTGCTGTTGCAGTGTTCCATGCGTCGTTGGGGCTGTACTACAGTTACCGTCCGCCCTCCGTTGGAGCAGAACATGGTGTCTTAATCTTAGCCGTTACTATGGCGGCCTGTTACGCGACAAGCCTATTAGGCCCAGTTATTTATAACCATACTTGTAGCCCTCCATGCTTGTAAACCCCATGCTTGTAAACCCCAAGCAACGTACTAAATTATTGCTGATTGTATAAAATATTTATCCTTCCGTGTCCACGCATTCCATGGCTCCCCAGTATAGGCAGAAGCAAGTTAGCAGAGTTAGAAGAAGTTTTCCCGTCCAAACTTTATTAACAATATCCACCGTGTAATGTCCATTCAAAACGTATCATTGCACGGTGGAACGGACTGTTGCTTGAGTCAGAGTTTCCCCTTCGACTAAGAAGGGAAACGAAAAGTTGCCCTGTCAGTCAACAACGAAATTATTGTAACAACATGGAACGTCGCATGGAACGTCATATCAGAGCTCACTGTAAAAGCATTGTTACTCGCTTGTACAGTTCCAGCTTTCGGAAGACAAGGAAATGAAAACTTCGCCCTTCATCCGTCAACGATATTTCTGTTTGGTTCTGCTACACGAAACGAATGTAGGGTAATAAGCCAGTTATAGCATGGATTTTTCAAAAATGGGCCGGTGTAGGCTATTTAGCTATTTAATGCATACTTTTTGTAGAGCGACGTCCTCGGTGGTGTAGAACACCCTTCGGGGCCCCTCAGACATCGCGCTACCGAAAGTCTCCTTAAATCGTTACACCATCCCATTGTTGCAAAATCCATGATATAACTATTACTCAACGAATCGTTGTTCCATGATGATACTTAAAACTGGGATGTCTTTAAGCAGCAGCGTACTCTTTTTCGCGCTTTGTGGTTATCTGCATTGTAACAGAGGAACATATCATTAGAAAGTAAACAATAAAGACAAATAAGAAAATAGCTTAGCGCAACTGGGACATGCAAAATAATTATGTTACTAGAGAAGAGATTACAAGGCAGTTCATAACCAGAAGTTGTATCGATCACGTTTTTGCAAAATTGAAAACCTTCCTTTATTAGAAATGCTATTTGAAATAAAAATCGTTAATCATTACACTACGTAATAATTAACTGCAAGTGTTAAAACTACGATAATAGAAATACAATCAGAAATTACAAAAATATTAGTTAAACAACTATACAAAAAAAATTGAGACACAGTTATAACATCAACAAACCCAGATAAAATATAAAATTAAATTTATAAGAAGAATACTCGGGCTAAAAAAATAAACCCAAATTGCCTAGATATTAATAAAATAGGGTAAAAGTGGGTTAAGTAAAATAACTTAATTGAAATAAAAGAGAAAAATAACTTATGGAAAAAAATTGGAAAAAGAAAAAAATAGGTCTATTAATAAATCAGGAACTGAATGATATTGAAAATTCAAACGACTTGGCAATAAACAAACAAAGATTTTATAAACTAAAAAATGAAAAAGTTTGATTTGATTAGTAAAATTACATGTCAGAAAATCGAAAATTTTAACGAGGATATACAAAGAAATGTAATAGGACTAAATATAAATACGATACCAAACTAATTTAATTTAAAAAAATTGCAAAACAAACTGAGAACTTAACAAAAAAAATAGAGACTGAAAGGAAAAACGTGGTAACCACGGATCTAGACAGTTTAATTAATTTTAAACACATAAATTTATAATGATTATCTAGTTATATTTTACATATAATATTAAAAGATGTGAAAATAACTGAAGCTGTAGGGAAGGATAGATTTGCATTAAATTATTTTAAATTAAGCCTTGCTATGCTAAATTTCTAAATATACTTTCTAATAATATAATATAATGGGAGATTGGCCGCAAAAAAATTGAAACTACAAGTCATCATATCTGCCTACAAAAAAGGTTAACTGTGTAAAATATCTAATCTACAAAATATTGAAAATTAACGTCCAATGTCTGTGTTACAAGCAACAAATAAATTAATTCTGAAACATTTTGTAAATGAACTGCAAGTTCTTGTCAGAAACAAAGTTAGAAAAAGAACAATAAGGTTTTCAGAAAATAAAGGAACAACAGACTCTAAAACAAATAAATGAAAAAATTCCACGAGCACTTGATTGCAGTAAACTTATTGGTGCCATCTTTATTGACTTACAGACAGCATTGGACACAATTAACAGAGAAAAACTTCAACAGAAATTAAGTAAATGTGGTGTTAGAGAAAGGTTATTGTCCATTCGTCTCACAGCCCTTTTCCAACAATGAAACGATGCGAGAACCGAATATAATGCCAGAGCTACCAAGGGTTTTTTCATTGACGTCACACACATAGGATAATATTTTATTCCCTAGCGAACACCAACATTTCAAAAAACACCACGATTATATGAAATTAAATGATACGACATCCTTCATTCTATTCGTCGTTCTCTTTACGTGCCTTTGATGCACGTTTATTGCCAGGCAGAATTTCTGTGGCTTCCGCTTTTAACTCTACTCTCGTACGCTTATACATTCTTAGACTTTCCAACGACTGATGGCCTGTGCGTTCTGCTATGACTTTCTCCTCGACTTTATTGTTATATAGTATTGTGGCAGACATTGCTCTATGGTTGTGATTAGTTAAACTGTCCCTAAAATCTGATTCCGTAATATCCTTCCGTAATTTCTTCCTGGCGGCATTACTTTAAACCAAGAAGCTTTGGCGGCGAAAGAAATAAAGTGCCGTCAGCAACCAATGCAGGCCAATGCGGACCATAACCATAATAAGTGCTCACAATACACCGTTCACTGTTCAATACATTTACATACGCTATAACAACCTTGGGGTCTTTCCGCAGATCCTTTAGGCCCCCAGCATATGTTTTCGAATGTTTCTCAGTAAACTGTAAATATTCCCGAATTTGCTCCTTTGAAAACAACAGCTTCATCTGACTTTGTTGGACGTCACGTAGTTCTTTACCTCAACGTATTGCAAAATGAAGTCTGAAAAGGAAAATTAAGGGATGGAGCCACTTGCTTGGACTAACCTAACTACCTAATACACCTATGGACCACTATTGTTCGATTTCACGTTTACTCAAAACGAGCGTATGTGTCACCTGTCATCTTTGACGATAGATTTAAATCTATTTCCATCCAATAATCGCACTTCAAACATCATCCTCAAACATTAACCGTTGCATTACACAAAATGATCTGCTGCAAAACCTCGGGGAAATATACTTTCCCGTCAACTCTCCTTTCTTCCAAAATAAATTTGCGCAACATTTGCACACAACATTGA
>JAHWFP010157259.1:0-26678 GCA_023313725.1 Lithobius niger | reverse complement strand
CCGAACTCCTTTACCTTTTTTTTTTTGTTTTTAGAGTTATTTTGATATTTCTCTGCAAACATTTTAATATTTTTTTCTGGATCGTATCCCTTTCCCGCCACCCTCTCCTCCCCCTCCCCCCTCACTGCAAAAAAAAAGTGAATAATTTAGACACACGATCAAACTGAGGACGACCCTTTCCCCCACCACCTCCCCTGTTAAGGAAGTTGGGAGAAAACTTGTGACTTCTTTTCCTTTTCGGGATTCCAAAGGTGACCTTGATCGAGCAACATGCAGCTAATGAATGATTAATACACACGTAACTACATTTAGGTAGTATTTTTGTAAATTTTGAACCAGGATTTTTTCGCGTTTTTTTTTCCCTCGGGTTTTTTTTTCCATCAGCTTTTTTTTCCGGGGCTTTTTTTTCCGGGGCTTTTTTTTCCATCAGCTTTTTTTTCCAGGCTTTTTTTTCCGCGGCTTTTTTTTCCTCGGCTTTTTTTCCTAGATTCGAAGACAGAATACCAATATAGTGGTATTATGACCGAATGGCTATACCCACTTAAGTAGGGTTTTTAGGGGTGGAGGGTTGAAGGTTATGGAAACAGTTGGTTGACGAAAGAGTGGGTTGCTTGGGGGAGGAGCAAAGTAGGCAGATTACAAAGGATTTGGCAAGCGCCTGGAATGTGTTACTGGATTACTAGCGGGGAAATGGTTTCAAGTAGGGAAGGGGACTTAATCCAAGAACTGTAAGACGCTAAAACAGATTTTGATGTTCCTAAACTTATGTTTAGTTTATTTTACGATTAACCGGCTACTAACAGCATTCACTCGGCTTGGTCTAAAGCAAAAATAAACAAAATGACAATTTAAAAAAAGGGTAAGAAAGGGTTCTTGCTTCACTTTCGTTTCGGTGGGGGGGGGGCATGGCCCCGGGCCCCCCCCCTTCCCTGCGCCACTGCTTGCCGTAATGTAATTCCTGGTCTTGGTCAGAACAACTGCGATTAGCCTTGCTTAATAGCGTGCAAGACGTGCTGATAGCATTTCCAGCTAAGGCATTGTCCATTGTTACGCACACACATCTTTAAAGATAGTATTTTTGTAAAATTTCCACCAAATTTTTGTCGCTTTTTTTCTATCGGCTTTTTTTTCACGACTTTTTTTCCCCTGGTTTTTTTTTTCCGTCGGCTTTTTTTTTCCCATCAGCTTTTTTTCCCGAGGCCTTTGTTTCCGAGGCTTTTTTTTTCTATCGGTTTTTTTTCCAGGGTTTTTTTTTCCATCGGTTTTTTTTTTCCAAGGCCTTTTTTTCCGAGGCTTTTTTTTCTATCGGCTTTTTTTTCTGTCAGCTTTTTTTTCCGGGGCGTTTTTTCATATGCTTTTTTTTCCTAGAATCTCTATTTCAGATTCTGCCGATAAATTGTGCTTTTCGGCTTTTTTCAATTGTACCGATTTTCAGATTTAGACCTGGATGCAGGAAGTAACAAAAAAGAAAATGATAGCTCAAACAGCTGAAAGGATGGCTTTAGCTATCCTTTCACTACATTTTTTAAAAATTGTTTCTTGAAAAGAAGATCAAAAACAGCAGTGGCGGATCCAGTTCTGTTCCAATTTGGGACGTTCTGGCGCCCCCACGGCTCTAGTGGCGAGTGGCGCTGCTGAATGTGATAAACCCACCAGCGGCTACCAGTCTAGACCCGCCACTGTCAAATGGTTATTCGATCCTGACACGTTGCTTTGAACCAAACTGCTCGTAGTATTCTAGGTGACTGAACGTACGAACTAACATCAACTTTAAAGAGGTACTAAATTTGTAAAAAATGTATTCACTTACTGTGGAGATCAGTACAGCTAGAAAACAATTTTTTCATCCTCTGGCAATTTTTTTTTTCAAAATGAATAACTTTTATTGTTACTGTAATGTTTACTTTTATTTTACTTCATTTTACTTTCTGCGTAGGGAACAGAGATAGAACTGACCCTTGGGTCGGTGGGTCAGTGTATCAAATGGGTCACATTTTTATTGTGGGTCAAGTGGGTCATGAGTCAAGACCGTTCACCCACCGACCCACGGTAATTGTTAAGTACGTTATTTGATACCTCAGTAGTCTTACTAGTACTCTTTAAAAATGTTTCTTACTGCTTCTTTAAAAAATTTGACAGTTTGAAATAACATAGCATGCATTTGCATACTACATTTTGTTCTTTAGCGAGTGGGTCGTGGGTCAGGGCTCGAGTGGGTCAGGTGGGTCATTAGTCGTAAAAAGTGACCCACTTCCATCTCTGATAGCGAAAATTACTACGGTTTGTTTACATTACAATTTTCGGTATATTTTGCTCGATTTTACCTTATGTGAGTTAATTCTTAAAATACATAAAGCCGCCCGAGTATGCATGACATAGTATATAGCATGAAAGTAGGCCTACTTTGCAAATTAAGTAAAATGGAACTTCAATCCCAGGATACTTCCACGCGGATCTGGTACGTTTCCCCCACACTCATTTTCCCGACGGTACATTTTCTCGACAACGTTTTCCCGACAGGAGTTTTTCCCGACATGTACTTTTTTCTGACAGGACTGTTTCCCGAAAGGTACTTTTTCCCGACAGGACGTTTTACTGACAGATACTTTATCCCGATAGGACTGTTTCCAGACATGTAGTTTTTCCCGACAGGACTGTTTCCCGACGGGTACTTTTTCTCGGCAGGACGTTTTCCCGACAGATACTTTATCCCGACAGGACTGCTTCCCGACATGTATTTTTTCCCGACAGGACTGTTTCCCGAAGGGTACTTTTTCCCGGCAGGACGTTTTCCCCGACAGATACTTTATCCCGACAGGACTATTTCCCGACGAGTACTTTTTCCCGACAGGACTTTATCCCGACAGGACTGTTTCCCGACAGGACAATTTCCCGGTACATTCTTTATCCTGACAGGACATTTTCGAGACAGATACTTTTTCCTGACAGGACGTTTTCCCGACATGTGCTTTAAAAAATTCAAAAAACAAAAAAATCCTTACTTATTTGGTTTTTAAAAAATGCAGATATAAAAATTTGTCAATAACTATAATCTTACATTTTGAACATTATCTTGTAAAAATTCCAGTGGTTCCTCAACATTTCAACTGGCAATCACAGTGTTTATGAAAAAAAATTGTCTAAAAGATTTTCTAAGAAATCCTTCCTAAACACTTCTGCTACCACCTCTTTCCCCCACCCCAAAAAAAATGTTTTTTTCCTACGCAAAATTATTTTCTACTACATGTAAGCTATTCTAATTTTATTCGTATGTAATATTTTTTAAAACTAGATTAAGAGCTTGTTTTAAAATAATTTTTATCGAATTACGGGTAAAGGAACAGAAGTGTTAAATAATGGGTTCAATACTTTAACAATAATATAAAACAAGGGACTTCTGTCCTTCGAGTACCACAACATTTAAGCCCAATTTTTGTAGTTTTAAGGGTAGAGGTGGCAGAAGTGTTATTCGTCCTTTCATATACGTCCAGTAATATAAAACAAGGAAATTAAGTGTGTCCCTTTAAAAAATTTCGTTTCAAGGCACACGTCGGGAATAAGTACCTGTCGGGAAAAAGTACCTGTCGGGAAAAGATACTGTAGGGAAAACGTTGTCGGGGATATGTACCGTCGGGAAAATGATTGTCGGTAAAATGTACGGATCCCCTTACACGAGTGTTTTGTTTATACTTTGCAAATTGTTTTAGTCGAAGTTTTCCATTCAGTTTTATTTTACATGTATTTTTCTTTTAGCTCTAAAACAGCTCCAGCAAGGTTCTGAAACCTAGTATTTTTTTCCTGGTTTTAGTTTTTTGATTCTGCGAACTATTGCGAAAACATTTGTCATGCATTTGTGAATGCTTTCATTAATTTTAAAGACGAAAGTTAGAGGTTTGAACGTGATCAGATACCGCTCTAGTTCTAACCAAACATTATCAGAAAAGCACTTCAACTAAATATGTACAAAACAAAATATGTTAATTACACCCACTAAATTTTCGTCATTTGAAGTTACGATAAAATTAAGTTCAGGAAAGTCGATCCTAACTGGCGAGATTGAAACAGTTGAAAAAATTGAGCTCGCCGTTTGATTTGCAAGTAGCCCTATTTCTGTTAGACCATTGTCACTGTGATTTAAAAAGCCTTCTCAGTTAAAGCAGAAACTTTGAGTAAAATTTTCCAATATAAAACTTGTTGAGAATTCTGCTAAGGTAAGCAACACTGCAACAGTCTTACAAACCTACATTATTAAGTGTTGCAGTTAAAGGTAATGTATTAATTTATAAAAACATTTTTTATTTAAAACTGCAATCGATTAAATTTAATGTGAATTGAAAACAAAATGTCTAAACAAACCAAAAAACAGAAGTTATAAGTTTTTTTTTAATGAAATCTCTCTTGCTGAAGAATGAATAAAAAAATAGCCGACATTAATGTTGCTTAAATTAGGATGCAAACCAAATGGGCTCTGAGGAGGCCACAAATCGGTACTAAAGCAGGGTAAAATAAATCAGATTCCCCAGACCCCGAACACCGGTATTGGTGCCTGGGTCCCGACTTGTACCCTCAGGCCACACCCGATATCCTTCCTATCATATCACCCCTTCTTCCACACCGAACTCCCACATCGCTGGTAAGGCCCGGATTTTAGTTAGTCTTTCTGTCGCTAAGCTACAACATTTTCGGCGCTATCGTTGCAGATTTCTCCTCTGCCTCTCCCGTCCCCGCAAATATTTTTTTTTACACGGACGCTCCAGATCCGAGGAGGCGTCCTTCGGAACTCAGGCGTCAATCGGATCACGTTTTTGGCTGGCCAGGTTTCGACTGGCCAGGCATGGACAAGTTTTTGCGTGCGGGTTTCTGATGTTATGTAATTAGCCGCAGTGAGCACGACAGCGCGAACGAGCCACAGAAATTGAAAAAAATACGAAAAATTGAAAATAATAATTTTCTTGGGATCCGGAAGGTCAGTGTAAATAAAAGTTATATGCCTCCCGTCCCCTCCTCCTGCGTTCCCTCTATTGCTCATCAACGCTCCAAGTGTCAAAACGTTTCCCTGAAGCGCGGGCCCGGACTCCGACGATTTCCACACTGAAACATGAGTATCCCAAATCACACTGAAACATGAGAACAAATCCCTACTTCGAGCAGATCTTGAAAGCAGGACCTGAGTCGGAGTCCAGTGTGGAAAGGTCAGGCTTGGGCCCAGGGCCAGTCCAGACTTTTTTCCCAGTGTGGAAGATTGCCGGATCCCTTCCAAGTTACTTCTCTGGCTGCAACGCAGTTATTTTTGAAACCTAGTTGGCAAAATCGTAAGTCGAGTTCGGAAAATGCAAAACCCCCCCTGACCTTTGCTGCGTTCCGTAGACCTGTCACAATATAGGCCTACGGTACGAAGTACGCGGTGTTTCGTCCCTTCAACGTAAACGTCACCAGACGCGGAATGAAAGACTTACAAATTACAGTTTCAAACGTTACACAACGCAAAACTACCACACATTTTTTTTTTAATCACGAAATGGAGAAAAGGGATAATGGATAATAATGGAAAATGGAAAATGGATAATATAACAAAAATATGGTGGGGAATTTTTCCAGGGAAGAGGCAATGTTAAGCACTTAAGCCATTCTTTATTGTTTTTATTCTGTGTCCTGATGACGTCCATGTTAAGGGGAGGAAACGTCACATGCTTCTTGTGTTTTTTTTTTATGCTGAGTTGAGTTTATTTCAATGTAATATACAAAGTCAGTTATGGAATTGACATCCCAGAAACCACAAGAGCACATGCCCGCGTGTGGGTCAGATGCTCACTTAAATGGAAAACAAAATACAGAAAAACATTGAAAAAAATTCCAACATTCAAAAAATAGGATTACTTGCGAGAAATCATTAAACAAGTGTACATAACTATAAAAAAAAATATTATGTAAAAAGTACATAGATAGGAGGGAACAAAATCATGATTAATCCTTTAAAAAGAATAGGAAAGTTGTGCTTCGCCGATAGAAATGGGGAAAGCAACAAATGTACTGTGTCAAGATAAGCAACGATCGAATTTTTTCTAATTGGCACACTACACACGAAAAATTCGATTTTTTTTTAAACTTTTAAAAGTACTCAAATATGTGCGAATTTATGCCTTTTATTTTCAGTGTCTTCTGCCTACCCGTTGGGAAACTAAAACCCAACGTAGGACATAGTCTGGCGCCAATGATGGCCGGATTATGATTATGAGTCATCAATCCCTAACACAGGTGGGTAAGGAAGTAGACAATAAGTTATAAGGCTAATTTTTTTTTTAATGTAGAACGTTATAACAAAATTAATGCAAAACTTCCGTCCTGTTTATTTTGCGAACCCAGGCTTACAAAGTATAAGACAGTAAGACACACGCTAGTGTATCGCCTGACAAGATACGATAATAATATCAACATTCATTCATTTTTTGGACGATAAATGCGCGCCATCTTGAAACAAGAAACGCGAAAACTCATTGTTGGCTAACAATGCACGTTTAAAAAAAAATTGTCCTTATCTTTAGGTAGAACATAATGACACATGTAAAAACCAGTAAAAATGCAAATCAGGAACAATTATTTCACGTAAAATTACGCACTGCTGTTTGCAGATAGCCACTTTTAATAGACCCAGCGCGTGGATAGCCCCTTTTGACGGTCCCAGCATGTTGATAGCTATTTTTGTTGGTACCAAGACCAAATGAACGAAATAATTTGATTGTATTATCGTTTCATGTCACTTTCGGCCTGCGGGTGGGTAGGTGGTAGGCAGTTGTCTGTATAACTGATATGAGAAGCTCTATTCTGTGATATAAAATGATCTCATATGCCACAATGGTTGTAATTGGTGTTTGTATTAAGATAATCAGACATATATTATTAAAGTCATCTACACAATATTTCTACTAGTCCAAGCAGACATATATGTAATAACTATTAAATTAATCTCAATTATTAATGTTCATTGCTTTGGGTGGGTCTATTAAACAAAATTCCCTACAACAATTTTGGCCATTTTTAATATATGTTGGGAAAATGTGACACCCAAGGAAAACTAACATGTGGGGCGCCAAAAAAAGGAGTGAAGGGGGAAGTTCCTAGTGGCCCCAAGGGTAACAAAACGACCAGCACGGAGAGGACTCGCGTCTTAAACAGTTACAGCACCCAAATTTTGTCTTATGATGTGCAGCCAAGATTCTGGTATACTAAAGTTTGTTTTGGCATTAACTCGAAGCATCTCCTTATGATGTAAATGAAGGTCATTGGAGGCTGGGTCTACCTCTAAATCTTTAATGGCATATAAATGGTAGGTTACAGTGCCCAATTTTTGTGCCTCACTATGTGCAACAATAATTCTGCTAAACTAAAGTTTATTTTGATGTTAATTTCAACCATGTACCTTATGAGGTAAATGGCGGTCACTTTTGGCACGGGTCTTCCTCTTTAATGGCATCTTAAATGGTTATGGCATCCAATTTCCGTGTCTTATTGTGTGCAGTCCTTAATCTGGTACACTGAAGGTTGTTTTGACGTTAATTTCAACCATGTACCTTATGAGATAAATGGCGGTCACTTTTGACGCAGGACTTAAACCTCTTGCTCTTTAATGTCGTCTTAAATGGTTCCAGCTCTCAATTTTCGTGTCTTATTATATGCAGCCACGAGTCCAGTACCCAAGTTTGTTTTGACGTTAATTTCAACCATGTACCTTATGAGGTAAATGGCGGTCACTTTTGGCACGGGTCTTCCTCTTTAATGGCATCTTAAATGGTTATGGCATCCAATTTCCGTGTCTTATTGTGTGCAGTCCTTGATCTGGTACACTGAAGGTTGTTTTGACGTTAATTTCAACCATGTACCTTATGAGATAAATGGCGGTCACTTTTGACGCAGGACTTAAACCTCTTGCTCTTTAATGGCGTCTTTAATGGTTTTGGCGCCCAATTTTTGTGTCTTATTGTGTGCAGCCCTTAATCTGGTACACTAAAATTTGCAAATTTCAACCATGTACCTTATGAGGTAATGACGGCCATTTTGGGGGTCTACACCCACCCAAAAGCGTCCAGTTTGACTTGCAAACCCGGGTATTCTTAAAAGGCTTATGTTTCCACAGATAATCCAATAGTCAAAACATCTGTACCTTATGACGTAGATATTTCGGCATGGGCTCTTGGACTTGTACATCTTTTGTGTTATACATCTTTTCACGGTTACCCAGGTGGACCGCAATGGCCGATTGGTTAGTGCAGTGTATAACGGAAAACAGGAAATAACCCACCAGCGAAAATCATTCACTAGAACAACGTAAATCACGTTTACGTACTTACATTTCATTCAAATGAAGTGACCCGGATTCGAACCGGCGAACTAATCCATCACCAGATCACTGCCATACAGCCTTAACGATATGGCCATTTCTCCATATCATCAGCCATATTGGTAAGGGTGCTATGGCAGTGATCTGGTGATGGACCGGTTCGCCGGTTCGAATCCGGGTTACGTCACTCGAATAAAACATAAGTGCATAATATGATTTTCGCTAATGGCTTATTGTCTTCAGAGGAGGTCGAGGCTTTGTCAGTTGAATTAATTAGTTCCAAACTTAACTTTATTATCGGTTACATTCCTGTTGGTTTTAATGAAAATTTGGTTGATGGCATGGGTGCTTTCATAAACTCGGCCATCATGACAAATTGTTCAAATGTGATCGTGGGAGATTTTAATCTTTCTAGTGTTGACTGGCTCACAGCAACAGCAACTAACCGTGTTCATAGCAAGTTTTTGAATCATATTGCAGGCTGTGGTTTAATGCAGTTAGTAGCTGAGCCCACCAGAGGAAAAAATATTTTAGATCTACTCTTGACGGATGATACCCGTATAGCTTACGATGTAGAGGTTGTGATGCAATTGGGTCTAAGTGACCATAACATGGTGACGTTTAAGATACAACGACAAATTAAACTTAATGCTGATGACGAAAAACAAAAGCTTATGGATTTTGCTAAGCTACGTACACGTTTGACTTTGATCGATTGGGAGTTCCACCTTAGAAACACAAATTGCGTTGACGAGGCTTGGAACTTGTTCATTGACATTATCAGAAGGGAGGCAAATTTTTGTAGTTCTACTTGCCGAAATCGGGGGCTACCGGGTAAATTTACACCAAGGCACATCACAAAGTTAGCCCAGAAGAAGGTGAAACTCTGGCACCGCTACAAATCTGATCGTTCAACCGAAAATCTCTTGGTATACAATGAATGCCGGAAGGATTACTCCACAAACGTAAAACATTGGCAGGAATTCCGTGAACAAAAAATTCTAACTGAGGGAAATTTGAGTGCCCTTTTCCGTTTTTTTCGTCAAAAGACTGGTGTCTCACGTCCTATTCCTCCTTTAAAGGTTAATAATGGATACGTCACTGATACTGTTGCAAAGGCGGAAGTATTAAGTCCCTTTTTTTCAAACAATGGAATTGTCGATAACGACACCATTCTTGCGGCTACTGCAGCACAAACAACTGAAAATGGAAAATGTACAAACGTAATTTTTACTCCAGATTCTGTTCTTTTTGTTTTACGGAGTATTAAGCCAAGTCATGCTGTGGGTCCTGAAGGATTTTCTGCATATTTTTACAAACGAATTTGCGAACAAATTAACGTTCCATTGGCAAAAATTTTTTCTTTGTCAATGGCTACAGGGAAATTACCACGCATCTGGACCACTGCAAATATTGTGCCAATTTTTAAGAAAGGAAATCCTGCAGATCCAAAAAACTATAGGCCAATAGCACTTACGGTTGTGCCTTGTAAGATAATGGAAAATGTAATACGCAAAACGATGATGCAGTATGTGGCAAAATTTAATATTATAATGAATGACCAGTTCGGTTTCCTGCCAGGTCGCTCTTCTGTACACCAACTATTGATGGCTCTAAACAAGTGGACCGACGCTTTTGACCAAGGTATTTCTTCGGACGTAGTTTTGTTTGATTTTCAAAAAGCGTTTGAATCAGTGGTCCATAAAAAATTGCTTTACAAACTACAATACTGTGGCTTTGGAGGCCAACTTTTAAATTGGATCAAATCATTCATCACTGGTAGGACTCAGCAAGTAGTAATCGGCAGATCCAAATCAGCAAGTACAGACGTTATTAGCGGTGTACCTCAGGGTTCTGTACTTGGACCTTTATTGTTTATTTTTTTCTTAAATGATTTGGAGTGCAATCCAGCAAACGCAACTCAGGAAAAGTTTGCAGATGACTTAAAACTTCACGCAGCAATAATAACTACTCAGGAAAATTTGCAACTGCAGGCTGAAATTGAATATGTCTTTGAGTGGGCGTGTAATTGGCAGTTGCCAATCTCGTATGGCAAGTGCAAGAGTTTTCATGTTGGGAGTAAAAATCCTACTTTTGTATATACCGTAAATAATGAAAAGCTGCCAGATACTAATATTGTGAAATATTTAGGTGTATGGTTCACCCACGACATGAAGTCATCAGTACATTGCAGCCATGTGGTGCTGGCTGCAAACTGCAGATCAGCTATAGTCTGACGATGCTTTAGCTCAGGAAACATCCACACCAGGTTATGGGCATTCAAGGTGTACGTTCGTCCACTTTTGGAGTACGCAAGCCCGGCTTGGTCGCCGTATCTCCTCAAAGATATCGACCATCTTGAGTCGGTTCAGCGACGTTTTACAAAATATTTGCCAGGTATGCGCGATTTACCATACTGTGTGCGTCTTAAACAGCTGGGTCTCGACTCCTTAGAACTCCGTAGGCTGAAAGCTGATCTTACGTTAACATTCAGTATTCTCCATTGCCAACTATCAATTGACCTACCATTCTTTGATCTTAGTCCCGTGACGTGGACAAGGGGTCACAGTCACAAACTGGTAATACAAAAAGCAAGACTTGATTGTAGAAAAAATTTCTTTGCGTTACGGGTGGTGCCAGTATGGAATTCACTGTCTGAAGAAGCAGTAACGGCCTCCTCTGTTGACTGCTTCAAAAAATTTTAAGTTTGATCGACTTGTCAACGTTTTTAAAGCGACCTGAGTACTGCTCAGTAAACTAAATATTTCTTTTTTTTTTTAATTTTTAAAGTTTTTAATATTTTTTTTAACAGTCTTTTTCTCCAGTTTACTGGTATATAACAATTGGCCTCCCAATTCACCCCTTTTCCCCCTCGCCTGGCGATGCCATCGGGGACCTTTTGAGTCCCTGGCAGGTCTAACCTTGGTGGCAAGGCAGGCGAGCCCCGAAAACCTTTCCTTCCCATCAACACTTTTCCTGGCCATGCTTCTCAATGTATTTTTTTTATCTTCATGTTTCATTGTTCCCATTTATTTTGGAAATTTGATTGTCATTTCTTTGGCTGGCAGTCAGTGATCCGATGTGATCCTTACCAGACCAGTTTATTATTATTATTTCCAATTCTCCTTTATATTATTTACTGCAATTTATGTATATTGATTAGTATCCCCTCTCCACTGCCTATGATCGAGCACATTCGGTGGAATGGAGTCCTGGTCACGATTGTGATCTTAATAATGAGTTGTAGATAACTGTAAGCCAATGCCAAAGAAAAGAAAAACAGAATGAAAATCGGACCATTAGGGTAGGAATTAACTTTCAGACAAGTTAGTCCTAATAACTACACTGCAGTCTCATGATATCTAACAGAGAACGCACCATACCAAACTAAATTATCGCGGCAGTACGGGATACAGACACAGGTTTTTTTCTTACCTACCCAGAAACGTGTGGTGCGTTTTGTTTTCCACAAAATTGGAAAGCGGTGTCCTGAAGCATTCGCCGGGGGAGGGGGGGGGGGGGACTTTGGAAAGGTTTATTGCTATGTCAGGAAGGAAGTGAACATGCAACACTCATTATTCCCTTTGCTTTAAATAAAAAAACATTGCCTAAAGCCATTACCTGTTTTGTCCCTCCCCACTCATGGAAACATTTACAGAACCCCCTTCCCCAAATATTAACTGTACGTATTTACGCTTTTGGAAAACGTATCACACGTTTCTGGATAGGTAAGAAAAAAAACTTGTACTTCGTACTACTGCGATAATTTCGTTCGGTACGGCGCCTTCTCTGCTGGACATCATGAAGACACCCAGTAAAACTATTACGACTAACTCTAATGGTCCGATTTTCATTCTGTTTTGTTTTGCTTTGGCAATGGCTTACAGTTTTTCCAATTTACACCACTATTCTACGACATGTATCGTAGAATATTACAAAATTTAGCATCATGATGACCTTGAACGACCGTTCCAAGGTCATTTAAACTAGCATCATTAGATGTCCCCCGACATATGTATGTACATTTCGTGGTTCTCCTCGTAGTAGATTTGGAATGGCAGTAGGCTTCTCCAGACTTTTGTACCACCTTGTATAATTTAAAGCCAGTGGACAAGTGGCCATATCAGTGAAGGCAGTATGATAGTGATCTGGTGATAGAAGGGTTTGCCGGTTCGAATCTTAATCACGCCACTTGAATGAAACCTAAGTGCATAAACGTGGCTTACTGTACTACGTTATTGTAGTGTACGATTTTTGCTGATGGCTTCTTTCCAATTTTCCTTTTTATTATTTACAGCAATTTATGTCTATTTATTTAGTGTATAATGGGAGAACTGCAACCCTTACAAATGCCACCTCACTGCAGATTGCAAGAAACCACTTTACTTTTATCACAGCTAAGGTCAGACTTATGAATACAGCCTTATTGTGGACAGGGCAACGGACTTTTATTTTTGTACTTGCCATGTGATTTGGGATCCGGAGGGCATAACAATGTAGCTCTACCAGCTGTTGACAATCATCGATAGAATATGCCCATGAACTGGCAGTATAGACGTCCAGTTTGGCCAACTTCGACGTGTCACTGTCCCAAGATCGAATGTAGACTTTTGATGTATTTAGATATTGTAGGACCCTTAAGCGTCTGAGACCAATCGCTTTCAGATAGGTTGGAGTTGAATTGCAACAGTGCTGTGACTGCAAATGAAATATCTGGTCACGTGCAAAAAGTGATGAACTTTAAGGCCCCTATCAGAGAATGGTACCTTGCATAACGTGTGATACAGCAGGACATCCGTCACGTCAAAGACATGTTCCTACGTTCGATGGATTTGACACATGTCTATAATCAATACTCTTGAACTATTCTACTAGACACTCAATATAAGGACATTGCTGAATGCATTGTTCACCTGATTTGTTTTGAGCAAAGCACACGCCTAAGATAGTTTTTGTAGAACCCAATTCCGTAACCTCATATCGACCACATACTGTAATAGGTTTTCATAATCCTTTCTTTGATCACTCAAATATGGCTATATTGTCCACGTACACTAGAATGAGTATACAACAGTCCAAGCCATACACACAGTTAGTGGCGAACACTAGTGATTGATCCCAAGTGATTGAAAGGCTGAATCTAACTCCTTGACCCACATTCTCCCTGACTGGTTAAGTCCATCATATCAAAAACCAAAACTGATAAAAGGGGCCGCCGAGTTCCGAATGGTTCGGCTCTTCAAAGGAGTGATATCAACACACCAAAACATTCGCCAAGTTAATAGTTCGAAGTTTAAATGAAAACTAGAACATTGCTACTTTCGGTAGCAATGTTCAAGTTTTCATTTAACGTCCAAATTATTATTTGGTGCGATTAAGTTGGCGAATGTTTTGGTGTGTTGATATCACTCCTTTGAATGGCCGACCCATTCGGAACTTGGTGGCCCCGTTTATCAGTTTTGGTTTTTGATATGATATCACTCCTTTTTTTTTTAATTGTGTATTGGCTCAACTCCACTACTGTGCAGATGTGTACTATAAAGTGCCACGTCAACAAGAAATTGGTTTTCAACAATTTGCTACTACCTTTTGCCTATAGGCCGAACCATTCTCAACTGAGTCACCTCTTTATCATACATGGCTTCGCCGTGTATATATATGATTGAAGTCCTCTCGCCAGCAAAACTAAAACTATTAATTTCCCCGTTTCTATTCAATATATTTCGACTAAACTTGGCCAGATAGTAGATAGCAACTTTTCCCAACTTTATACCAACTTTTATGCAATTTCGTGCAAGAGTAAACGTACGGAGCCACACGGAAATTTGAAAACTGTTCACTTGTTGTTGTTGTTGTTCTTGTGTGACACGGTTTCAGAAAAAACAACAGCACTTACCTAAAATCTGAAACATGATCTAAGGCAGAAATTTCCCTGGGCTTCATCCTCACAAAGACCACTTTTTCGATTGGTCTAGCCATTCCGGAGTTACAGGTCCCTGAACGATCATTTTGATTGTTTTACATTGTTTTAACCATTGTAATTAGGGAACAATGCCACCCAGCAAACTCCATTGCAACAATGGACGAGCAACAATCAACTGCAAGCATAAAGATTTGTAGCGCGACGCCATAGCTGTAAAAAAGGTACACAAATTACAAACAAAAACGTCAAGTGTGCCGTAAAAAAGGGGGTTATATCATTGAATTTTCACTTGTTAAAATGAACACGGATAAAATTTGTTGATTTTTAATTGAAATAATCAAATGTACAATTGTGAAAATTCCATCTGTTTAGGTGCTGTTGTGCTTTACCAATCATATATTTAAAACGTAAAGCACAACAGCACCTAAACAGATGGAATTTTCTCAGTTGTACATTTGATTATTTCATTTAAAAATTATCAATTTTTATCCGTGTTCATTTTAACAAGTGAAAATTCAATCATATAACCCCTTTTTTTACGACACACTTGACGTTTTTGTTTGTAATAGGTTTTTGGTTTGGTTTTAATTTTGTTGTAATTTGTTTTATTTAGTTTTGGTGTGTTGATAACACTCCTTTGAAGGACCAAACCAGTCTCAACTTGGTGGCCTTTTTGGCTTTGTTTATTTTGCTTTGTTTTTACAGTTTATTTTTTCGTCGTGAATTGGACGTGAATACAATTTCTTAACAACGTTGTTTAGATACACACGTGATACACACGTGTCAGTATACACGTTCTTATTGTCCGAACTTTGGCCGTCCAATGAGAGACGATGCCGACAATACTAACAATGGTTATAACAATATTTTCGTACTTATGCGCCCTCCCACGCCATCCCCGTTGCACCCCCAGGCTCCAAACCAGAAAAGGTACGCAGTTCGTATTGTACTGCACCCATTCGTCCAATTTCATAGCTAGAAGCCTTCCCATTATCTCGGTATCGATGAATAATCACCTTATGGAATTTAATATGGGGATGAGCGGACTAGTAGTAACACATTTTCAACGTTGTTGAGGGTCAGATTTTGCATTGACTTAGCTTAGCTGGCATTCCTACACGACTTAATTTTTGTCAGGTGGGTCAATGCTTTCGATTTCAACACAATTTTAGCTTTTGTACCGCATTATTATTTTTCCCTAAGTACCTGAAATGTGCTCAACTACGCTTCAGGATAGAAGATTAAGGAAAATTGGAAATTAGCCAACAGCGAAAATAATACACTAGAAATAACGTAGTTCAGTAAGCCACCTTTATGCACTTACGTTTCGTCGGAGTGGCATGACCCGGATTCGAACCGGCTACCCAGTTCGCCCCCAGAGCACTTGCATAGTGCCTTAATCGCTGGCCACGTCCTCCACTGGCATAAAGATAACTCACTGAACCCGTTATTAAGGTCACAACCGTGACCAGGACTCCATTCTACCGAAATCTGCTCGGCCATAGGCAATGGAGAGGGAAGACAAATCATACACTCATAAGCCTCAGCGATTTATGTCTATTTTTTTTAAGGATATAAGACATTGACGTTATAGCGTCGCACTACAATGGTAATAACCTCGACAATTGAATTGATGTGATGTTTGTTGCCTAACTTGGTGCGATACACTAGCGTGTGTCTAGATATAGTCATCTGTTCAATTTCCATAAAAAGCACTCTTACCAGCACAGCCATGTGCAGGCCTTAAGTACACAAGTTCTCTCAGAACAACATGGCAGGTATGCGCATTTCACATCGACATGTGCATTCACCCAGCCAAAACGTCCAACCAGGAGAACAAAAAAGAATCGGACTAATGTGAAGGAATGACTGCCGAGAATGTATCTGTGTAGTCGATTCTGTCTTGACAAGTCTTGTTGAGCGTAACCTTGAGCCACAAGACGTGCACGGTATCTTGCTGCCTTGCCTTGGTCAATGTTCTTAATCACATAGACCCGACGAGATCCTATAAACTAACTGTTGTCAGTGCATAGAGGTGGTGAGGGCATGAAGACGTTTCTCTTTTTCAATGTTTCCGTCGCCTCGTTCATAGCCACTTTCTATTCCTTGGATAGCGGGGACATAATCGCGTCTGGATAATTGCGTGGAAATCAATTTCTGTTAAATGGACATCTACTAAGTGTTTACCTGATGCTAACGGACGAGGGCTACCCTCCCACCGAGTTTCATCATGTTTATACGGCCAGTTTTTGAGCCCCGACCGAGGGGGCTCAAAGAAGCGAGGATTTTCAGATGACGATGTTAAATGAACGTTTACTGGTGCCTTCTCTACAGCAGGTGTCGTGTTCGTCTTGTTAAGTCGAAAATCTGATTGTTGAACTCTTAAGCCCGAGTCCAAACTCAAATTTAACTTTTGTGTAACGAGCAAAAAATGACGATTGTGAATTCGACCGCCATGTTAGTTGCAATTTTTATCCTTTAATTGTAAATTTTTTTAGGCTCACTTTCGGAAATTTTGTTTAAATGCTACTGGTCTCTGGTCTACTGTAGAAGCCGATTTCTTTTCGGCTAACTTTAAGAGGTTTGTTTCATACTCTAGTTCGGAAAATGTTAAAGATAAATAATCCAGCAGTCATGGTTGGCCAACTTGGTCTACCTTCCACCACGTTTATAAAATTGTAATTTTATTATTATTTTGTCTTGACCATTGCTGAATGACGTGTCCGTGTAGGAAGAAAAGCCATTTGGACTGAGTAATCCATGCAATCTTGGGTAACAAGTTGGGAAATTTCCAGTACCTCAGTTCTTCCCCTTGTGTGTTCGGGATGATGGTTCTCCTGATGGAATCGTGCTCATGCCACTAGCAACATGAAAAGATCCTGAAGGTTCGTAATACAGAGAAGCTATAAAGCCTTTATAGGTTCTAACTATGGAAACATTACGCAAATTTCACATGAAGCTCCCGTTTTACTTGTTAACAAAACTTGTTAAGAATTCCTGACAAGTTCTTCTGTTTGAAGTCGTGATATCAAACACCAATCTCTTTCGCCAAACACCAATAGCTATCTGCAAAATTTCAGCTTTATTCTCAGCATGGAAGAACTTATACTTTCGTGAAATTTGCTGGAACTATAGTTTCTAGAATACCAACGTTATTCAAACGGTGTTTTTCAACAAGAAAACGTTATGCTGTGTCACGAATAGTGACTTATGTTGTCGGGCAACCAAATCTCCCACACAAAGTTTCAGACTTTTCTGTCACATTGTTATATTTCCTCAAAGCAGCCAGACTTTTAGCTGTAAAAGTGAAGTGTCTAGTGTCGCCATGATCATATAAGGCATATTTTATCTGGATAGGACGGACGTTAATGTTATTGTTGGAACTTGGCGAGCGATACACTAAGCATGTCTTAACCCTTGATGAGTTTGTGCTGTACACTTGGTTGCGGACATTAATGACCAAGCAATAGACGAGAGCAATACGAGCGAATTTTTTTGAAGTTATATGAGGCTTTTACAAGCTTTTACTTATTATTTATACTTAATATTCGTGTATTATTAGCACGTTTGTTTTCGCATGTAATTTGGAGTGCGTGACTCAGGATTTGTCTAGATACAGATTCTATGTTGACTACCTTATCATATTTTGTTTTAATTATTATTTTAGCGCAGCCACTGCATATTTACTACACGTGTTCGTTAGTAGCAGCACCGTGACGAGGTACTGTATGGCTGTCCTTAGGTATATGGAACAAAAAATCTCAAACGCAACATCTTTTACCAATTAATTTCAACTTAGTAAACAAAATCATTGTAGATTGTTTTTCTTTTACATTCCTTGTTTATTGCAATAATTATTACATAGTATGATTTGTTATTTGTTGCAAAATCAACGAAATCTTACATAAAATATAATGAAGTTGTAATCCACTTACTGAAGTAAAACAATTTATTAGTGTAAAACAACTTACTAGTGTAAACAATTTATAAATGTAATCAAGACCAGTGGTCCACCAGCCAAGTTGATCATTGGCCTCTACCAATCGTGCTGCATGAAACAAGGACGAAACCTTGACCTAAGCAGTTCTTCAAAAACCAAAAAACTTCTTCAGTTTTTGTGCAACACCTCGTTTTGGCGTCGACGCCATAGTCTTCATTCTTTTGATTTCATCCTTGAAATCTTTGAACGGATCATACTGTTTTCCTTCCTTCTCCATCCTACGGATCATCTCAGCTCGTTTGCGAGCTTCATGAAGTTGTGATAATCTATCCTGCCAGCCAATCTTTCTTTCACTTTTGGTTGAGTGAATCAACACATCGATGTATTCCACTGTGGTCATAGGATTCCTCTTCATAGCAATTTTATCTAGCTTTTGCAAACATTTATGAACAGTTTCAATGTTTCCTAAGACAAGCATTTGAACATCACTGTATTTGCTGAACATACCAGCAAGAAGGTTATCTTTCTGCGATAGTGACTTGTCAGCATGGTCATATTTTTTTTTAAGCTCTGCAAGAGTAATCGTTTCTTGCTCCATGTATTCTTCAAAGAAAAAATCACGGTTTACGTGCGTTTTCCAACCACAATGGCCAACACAACAAGCACAGTTGGTGGCTGGGTCCCCTGGATTTTCCATTGCTGCGCAATTGTACTTATTATCATCGTTTGGAATTCGACATTTTTTGTGACATGTAACATTGCAGTTAAGGCAATTTGTAACATAGCGGTTTGGTTCTTGGAAATGAACACGACGGCTTTTGGGGACTTGGACTGTTCTTGTGAATTGTCTGTTTGCAGTTTTCTCTGCTTCAAATTGTTCTATAAGAAGCAATTCTTCACGCATTCTGTTTAAGTGGTTAATCCCGGTATTAATTCGATCATGAATTTGTTCAATAGTCACTTCCAAATGCTGTCGCTCTCTAAGAACTTCTTTAGTAAGCTTCAAACTTTGTGCTTCAACCAGAGAAAAATGTCGAAAAAATTTATTAAAACTCTCCTCCGCTAATTCCCAGAAAAGCGAATCAAACGATTCGTTAACAGAAATTTCTGTTCCAGCCGGATTCTGTGTAATGGGCCCATTAGAAAGTGCTACTTGCGTAAAGACAGAATTGTTAAACTTGAAGTATTCCCTATAAGGCATTTTGTAAGCCCTAATTGCATCTAATGTAGGAGGTGGTCTTCCATCAGCAAATGTTAACATCATGAAAATGTTGTCCGAGATATTACGGCCAAAGATAGACAAAATGGCATCAAACACGTACTTCTGTGTATCCGTCAAACGGACTGCAGAGGCCTGTGCAACGAAACCAACTGCATCAATTTGATCAATAGCGGCATCGCCTTGCATCTCAAAGAATTCTTTGATTTGTTTTGTAACACGATCATCTTGTTCAATGCCTCTAGTGTCGCCATAACCTGGAGTGTCAACGATGGTGAGATTGTAAGAAATTTTTGAACCAGGTTGCCAGTTAATGGTGTAAGCAGTAATATACTGTGTTTGACTGTTGGCTTGGCTTTCTTGCAATTCTTCATCTATGAGCTTTAAACGAAATGTGTCATTCATTTCAGTTCCAAACAAATAGTTGATCATTCCGTTGATAAGAGTAGTTTTCCCTGAGCCTGTTGCACCCACAACCAAGATAACCTTTGTTGTCAGAATATGTGGCCAGGGTTGCCCAATTTCAAACTTTCGCAAGCGCATGGATGGATTATGGTAAGTTTCTCTCAATGGAACCAAATACCAAGCTGGAAGCCCATGTGAATCTGCAGTAAGGCGATGACAAAACTCTAAGATTTCCTTGGCAAGTGATGGCAAAGCCTTTGTAAGAAGGGGAAAACTAGGTAGACTGTACTTACTTTTACCCGCTTCACAAATTGCTGCTACTTTGAACGTATACGACGTGTTAGGATCCAATTTTGTAACTCGGCAGCGTGTTTGTCTAGAGTCGGACATTACTGTAAACCAATGTGGCTCGTCAACATTATTTGCGTATTGATAAGCAATAAGATATTTTTGTACCGATTTACCACCATTTTGAGGTGCTTCCCATTTTATATCCATTTCGTACTCTGCAGGACTTCCCATTACTGTGGGGGGTCCTGGTGCTGATGGCGGTTGAAAAGACTTTCGGACACCATCTTTGTACAGAAACATTTCCCCCGGGTTGCAAACTCCAGTTTTTCGTCCGACACTTGCCACGAGAACAAATTGAATTTCATTATTTGCTTCGTTTTCTAAAGCGAAATTCGCAAACATTTCAGCCTGTTTTTGTAAGCTAGTAACTATGCTGTCACTTTGGAACCAGTGGTCATCAAAGCTTTCATCCACTTCATTTGCGTTCTCAGGATCGTTCAAATATTCTTCCATTTCCTCCAAATAGGGATGAGAACTTAAGGCAATTGCAGCAAACGAAAAAGCTAGCGTGAGTTTTATGCTTCCATCACGCATTAACAATTCCCTTTCCTTTTCCTGAGCGAAGAACATACAATTCTTTAAACGCGATAAGTATTGGTTATTTATCACTTGAGCTTCTTTCTTTTTACGATTAACCCATATTTTTAACTTTGAAATACTAAAAGGAGAATTTTCAATACTCTTTACGTAATCATCAAGTATCGTTTCTTCTGCTTCACATCGTCTTACTTGTGTGATGAGTACGGCAAGCTTTTCCTGCATCTGAGTGAGGAACCTTGCCACCGAATCTTCAAATTTCTTTATCTGCTGCAGAATACCCTGTAAACACGAAGGGTAAGCTAAATTTTTATATTTTTAAAACCTTCTTTTACAATAATTCAGTGAACGAATCCACTGATTTCTTATTTAGTGTTCTTATAATCACGCAATACACACTAACTTGAAATAAAGTAAAGAATAATTAAAATAAATTAAAATGCAAGTAAAAAGTCCTAATAATTAAAACTGAAGGGGCAGTAAAATGAACGACATAAATCACACAGATTTAGTAATAAATGATTAGCTGAACAAACAACACAACCGCTGCGTTTCAATTTGTTATGCGTGTTTAGATTTGTCAGTCTGTTATTTACTTATTTTGTCCCTTTCCCAGCCTGTGGTCGTCAGCTATTACCTCATTAAATGCAGAGTAGTTCACAGTGAAAAGAGGATTTGGGGGAAAAATATCTTTGGCAGGACAACCGTGAACTACGAGAACATTTAGGCTATCAAAGAAAGTCTTTGCGGGGCAGCCCTCCTCTTCTGTGAGTAAGTAGAATCTTCTATTTTACAGCCATGTTTCGGTAGCTCTATTCCCTCAAGGGAGGGTGAAGTAGTTAGTTTGCTCAGTTGTAGTGTGCAGTTAGGCTGCAGAATATAACAATTTCTTAGTTGCAGAACGTGCCCCAGTGATAGAATCGATATTCTTGAGAAACTACTTCATGGGAAAAAAACGCGTTTCAAAGCGAGTAACTAGTATGGACTATAAACTGAACCGTACCAGCCATCACTCTTCATTCAGCCGTGTCGTTGCTTACCGAACATGTCGAGTCCTGACTGGCTCAATGTGCAAGACCGGCCAGAATCCGTTCTCTCTTTGGCCACCCTTAGCGAAAGCTCATCCATAGAGTTCGCCTTGAGTGGGAACCAAGGTTCTGTGGAGGCTTTAGTCAATCATACGTGCACGGAAGGTTACAGTCACCAAAGGCTATGCAACAGACCTTGCGGTAGCAGCAAAAGTCACCCCATCGACCTCATTCTTCACTCTATGTTTGTCCCAGTGCAATTATTTTCTGAATGGCAAACAAGCAGCAGCCAGAGATAAAATTCTTATGCATACCGTTCGTGTCTGGAGACGATTCTAAATATTATGGACATGATATGAAGAAGGGTCATCTCAATACCTATCTTTGCTAAAATCAATTAATTTGCTGGTGGACGAATTGTAAAAAGAAAGAAACCCTCTGACAGGTCAATACCCACAGCGTTATTTAATTTTCGACCAATAAATTGCCGGATTGGTCACCTACAAACGAAATACAAATGTAATAGTGACAACAACAAAGTGAGAAATTACAAATTTCGGCAGTGATACTTACAATAAAAAGCCAAATATAATGAAGAATACTTTAAAAACGAGATCAGCATAGTGCTGCTGGCATTACCAGACCCGCCATCTTGAAAGTAAAGTCACGTGATCAAAATTTCAGATTTTATTAACAAGAGGCTTTAAACCATTTGGACCATTTTTCCGTGTTGGTTAAATACTTTATGATGTACATGAGACGTATTCTATTAACATTTTTTGAATGAGGCTGTGTGCAGTGCGTAGTAAACAGGGACACAGCAGCCGATAGAAGCCAATTATGGTAAGACAATGAATATATATTTCGGTACTATACATATAAAAAGTCGCAGTACCTTCATCAGAGTGACTAAAAAAGTAAAAATAAAAAAAGTAAAAAAACAAAATCTAGAGCCAACGTTACTACAGCCTATGAGTTAGGACACCAAAAGGTAAATTTCGAACACACCATGATGTGAGGTGTGTTTTACTTTTTAATTTTTTTCAGTCACTCTGATGAAAGTACTGCGAGTTTTTAATATGTATAGTACCGAAATATAAGTTTATTGTTTTACCACGTGTGCTATTGGCTTCTGTGTTTCTATTAATACTGATGGCGTTGGTTTCCATTTCATCCCGATTTTTTTTCCGTTGGTTCCTTATACACGATTTGAGTTCCGCTAACAACCACAATGTGGTGGGTATTTTCAACATGTCTTGCTTCATGTCATGTCACCTTTAGCGATGGCCTTACAATGTTCAAAATTGAGAATGCCTAAAGCCCTCCCACAGTTACCTACATAAATGTAAGGGCAATCACTGCATTTTGTTACAAATACCACATCACGGACGGTGTCTAGGAGTGGATCACTTAAAGATTCTGGAAGGTTCAAACCCGTTGGTACTTTAAAGTCAGAACTGAAGTTGTCAATGTTTGGCTGAATTCTCTGAAACTGGAGGTTGAAGACCTCTAAGGAGGGGGGAATCCGGACGACTGGAGGTGCCAGTGGTACGAGTGGGGGAGGACAACACTCTAACTCCATATTTAGAGAAAATATGGTGTACGCGTTGAAAAACTCCTGGTATGAATGGAATTTTGGTCTAGTTTAGTGAACGAAGAACTTGTTTGCGTTGGGGGGGGGGGGGGGGAAGGAAGAGACTGGACCAAAATTCCATTCATACCAGTCGCCCTGCCAGTTGCAGTGGTTTGTCAAGCTCTCTATGTATATTGGATGGCGGGTATCCATTTTAAGGCTAACTTATGCCGAATTCTGGATGCTTCAACTATCTTGTCTTCTTTGGAGTAGCACTGCAAAGAACATTTCACTTCTCCGCTGAGAATAGCGCGGAGGACAGACGGGGTGCGCGAAGGGAAATGACCAGACCTCGTCATTTGCGTTATGTTACGAGAGGTGTATGTCTTCTTCAGGAATTGATCCTTGTGAATTCTAATGTCTAAGAAGGACAGTGAACCATCTTTATCTTCTTCTTCCTCGGTGAACATGAGGGAATGGGTGGAACGAATTGAGGAAACCCAGAACATGTGGCACGTCTGTTGAAATAATAAATAATCGTAATAAAATGCAGTGATTGCCCTTACATAGGGACCTGTGGGAGAGGGAGCTTTAGGGATTCACAAACGTGAACATGGTGGGACAATCGCTAAAAGTGGCATAACCTATGCTGTGGCAAGACGACATGTTGAAAATACTCACCACATTGTGGATGTTAGCAGAGCCCAAATTCTGTATAAAGTACCAACTGAAAAAATCAGGATGCAAATGGAAGCCTACACCATCAGTGTTAATATAATACGTCTCATGGATACCATAAAGAATTTTAGCAGCATGAAAAAATAGTGCAAACGGTAAAACCTTCCCGTTAATAAAATATATTTTGATCACGTGACTTCACTTACAAGATGGCGGATCTGGTAATGTTAGCAGCACAAACTTGATCGCATTTTTAATGTATTTTATCTTATGATAAGTATTTTATACTATCTTATGATAAATATTTTATATTATCGTATGATGTGTATTTTATCTTATGATAAGCCTTTATGATAATATCTTTGCTGAAATTTGTCGTTTCTCACCTTATTGTTGTCCTCGTTACATTTTTATCTCATTTATAGATGACCAAGCGGGCAATTTACCGGTCGAAAATTAAATCACGTTATGACATTGTTCTTGTGGGAATTTATCTGTCAGGAGGCTTCTTTCTTTTTACTATCTCTCTTTGGTTTCCAGACACTGGTGGTGCTTTCAACCTCACCGACAATGTAGTGCAACAAAAATGTGAATCACAGGTTCAATATTACACAGACCCAATTTCAAACAGCGCCATCTTGGACTTATACACCGTCTCCACCACGATCCTTTCCATCAGAATGACTTCTCCTGAATGGTAGTGACTTGGGACTGAAGTTCACCCACAGCAACGGTGATTCTATACTGACGGCTGTAATGGAGAGCACCATCCATCTCGACAACAAGGATACCTCCTTGTTTGTTAGGAAGGTACGACCAGCCCCTACTATTCTACTGGCCCATAACCAATCGTGTATAGACACCAACACCAATTATCCAGTTCAACGTGTCGAAGTGACGACCTGTATCATCACTAGTGGCAGCCTTCAAGGAAACTTGGACAATGTTGTTTTGGGAAGTTTTACTTCCATATACATCATCATATTGGTTTCCAACAAACGTACAACAGAGAGTACACGGATACTTCAATAGTTCCAGTTCAAACACTTCAACATGAATCACTTGGCCTTTATAGTCGATGGTCGCTAGGTTTGTTCCACAGCTTTCAAACCCGACTATACGAACAACCAGTTTGCACGCAGCTACAGCAGTCTGTTCCAAGCTGTGTGAAAGCATGAACAGGATGAAGGCCGGGGCCTAAGCTACCTGAAATACAGTAAGGGAGGCATCTTGTGTGGGTTTGACTTATCCAGCGACTTGTCCAGTACCCAGTACCACTTCAGTGTACTGAAGCAAGGGGACATTCGAATTGATATTCGCTTCAGCATGGCACTTGCCGAAACTGTGAACCACATACAGCACATCGTGTTATGGAAATTGACTAGTTTCCTTTCGTCATGTTCGATTATAAAAAAAAAAAAATGAACACTCTCAAACTGCAGCACGCTGCTACGAGCGATTCATTGCTCAAACAATGTTTTGGAGGTATGTTCTCCTGCAATATGCTTCCCAAGATTGTGGAACAACGAGCGTACAGCATTAATCTGGACAATTCCGCCAAGCCAGCCATTCATTGGGTATCCCTATAGTTCGTCCCATCAAAGAAAAAAACTAGTTTTAGTCTTATGGACTAAAAGCAGCAAACGTTTACATCATTCATTTTCTTGAAACGGAACTCTATATTAAAGAACTACAACGAACTCATCCTCCAGTCTCATTGTATACGACCGTGTGGGGACAGTATTGTTTGTACTTCCTATGGCACTGCGTTCTAGGATACCCCACTGAATGCATCCTCTCCGATTTCGATGAACCTGCTAGGGTAGGGAACAATCTACGTCTAATGCACTTTGTTGAAAAGAAGTTTCCTTGACAAGTTGTCCTCCCTTCTATAATGTGGATTGCATCCAGAAAGTGCAGTGTCTTCAAATACCTGCACTATGAGTTTAAATGAAAGGTCAAAGTGAAAGGGCATCCAATCGGATTCGGAATGCGGCATGAGTTCGCACACACCAAACAGTTTTTAGGTAGAGACGGCAGGATGGCAGAAGTGGCAGGATGCAACTACACAACTTCGGACCGTAAAAAACCTTTAGCTTTAGATGTATTCTTAACCGACAATTGTCAGCATGCAAAATTGATGAATTTTGCAAAATTATTCAGGTGCGGGATGTCATGATGAAAAATTTACAGTGGGAAACAGTGTGATGTGCCCTACTGTGACTTTAGTCTCGCGAGCTGGGTTCAGGAAGTTGATGACTTGTCCGAACAAAAAAGTGAGGGTCATCCTGCCCATTTTGCGAAATTTCTGAGAGAAAACTGTGGTGAGGTTCCACCACAAAGACACTAGATACTTGACCCGACACCAGTAGAGTGAGCGTGTGTCTTTGCCCGGGTTCCCTATCCAGTTCCCTCTCGTGTAGTTCGTATACTAAGACCTGTTGCAGGCAACATACACAAAATGCCCTCCATAAGCAGCTATCCCACGAATGAACAATGAATGAATTTAGCCCCCCCCCCCACCTAAAGTTATGAATATGGAATAAAACCCATTGCTAGATGTAAGGGCAAACCAAACATCACGTTGTGGCTCCATTCAAGAATTAGTGTTACAAAAATAATTAACCACTGGTTTCCTCCTGCTAAATCTACGAACTGAGTGAAAAACAAAGACAATATCCCCCCCCCC
>JAHWFP010157253.1:8599-18905 GCA_023313725.1 Lithobius niger | reverse complement strand
GTACTTTTTTTTAACAATTCTCAAACTACAAACGCATAAAATGAATTTCATACCTTCCCAGAATGTCCAAGCACAATGTCTTTCAAAAGACTCGGGCTTCGCCCTCGAGCTGAGGGCGAAGCCCGAGCCCAGTTTTGTACGAGCTGGGCCAATAATTGCAGCCGTGGGTTAAAAATCGATAACCGCTCGATTCTCACCAATAACTATTACTTAATCTTTGTTTGGAATGAGGTTAATGCCACAACAGTAATATTAATTTAGGTATAAAAATAACTGAATGAATAGAAATCGTTTGTTAGCTGAAACCATTTCTTCTGAGAACAGTCGGATTGAACTGGGGTTAGAAAATAGAGAGAGGTGCAATGCGGTTTAAGCAATGTTTTCCAGAAGGAGCAGTTGGGCAAGTGCTCTTCCATTTGCTGTTAGGTGTTCTATTCCTCCTTCTTCCTTGTCCATTGGTGGAAGAGGGGGGGGGGGACATGCTGTTTGTCATTGTTTACGACGGTTTCCCTTCCTACTGAGAACACAATGGAGTTAACAATGCCAGCTGGTAAAATACGGACATTAAAAGGCAATTTTGATAGTCTACTGTGAAAAGAGCCTTGAAATTAATAGTAAATTAGCCTTGAAAAGAGTTTCATCTGTACCGTACGAATCCTGACTATACTGTCATGTGTTTTGCGTTTAACTGTACGTAGTCACGTTCCTGGTAAAGGCTTTCATGCTTCACACGGCTTCATTTATTATAATTATGTTTTTTTTTTTCAATTGTTTGAGTGGTGAGATTTCAATACTAAACAACGAGTCTCAAATAGCCATTTTGCAAATTCGAAAACCCAAATTGTGCTGGCTTTATTTTTTCTTACCCCCCCCCCCCTTCCCTTCTTTTACTACGAACCTGTGGGTACCTATACGTTGACGTGCACACCACAGTACTACTCTTCAAATACAACCTTGGTTAACTCACTGTTTCATGACGACAGAAAAAAATTGGCTGCAACTGCCAATTCAGTGTCAAAATATTTCCGATGTTAATGCGATCGAAAAGAAGAAAAGAAAGTAATTTCAATGGACGAAAAGCTAAAAAACATCATCAATATCATGATCGTCAAACTCGGAATCCACGTCTCCGGAAATACCTAGAAACACGCTAGTATGTCGCGCCAAATTAGGCAACAATCATCACAACAAACATCACATCAATTCAATTGTCGAGGTTGTAAACCATTGTAGCGCGGCGCCATAGCGTCAGTGTGTTATATCTTGAAGCATAGTTGGGCACATTTTAGGTACTTGGTAGAAAATAATAATGCGGTACAAAAGCTTAAATTGCAATCAAGAGCAATGTCCCACCTGACAAAAATTAACTCGTGTAGGAATGCCAGCTAAGCTGCTTTCAGTGCAAAATCTGCCCCTCAATAACGTTGAAAATGTGTTAACTAGCTAGCTACTTGCTAGTCCGCTCATCCCCATGTTAATTTCCATAGGGTGATTATTCATCGATACCGAGATAACGGGAAGGCTTCCAGCTATGAAATTGGACGAATGGGTGGACTACAATACGAACTGCGTACCTTTTATGGTTTGGAGCCTGGGGGCATAACAGGGATGGCGTGGGAGGGCGCGTAAGTACGAAAATATTGTTATAACCATTGTTAGTATTGTCGGAATCGTCTCTCATTGAACAGCCAAAGTTCGGACAATGACAACGTGTATACTGACGTGCGTGCCCAGACACACACTAGTGTAGCACGGTAAATCTAAACAACGTTGTATTCACGTCCAATTCACGTCGAAAAATAAACCAACTCTAAAAACAAAGCAAAATACACAAAGCCAAAAACTGGTTAAGAGGCCACCAACTCTAAAAACATAGCAAAATAAACAAAGCCAAAAACAGGTGAAGAGGCTACAAAGTTGAGAGTGGTTCGGCCCTTCAAAGGAGTGATATCAACACGCCAAAACTAACGAAATAAAATAAGTTCTAACAAAATTAAAACCAAACCGAAAACCTATAAAGATGTGACCAAGTTGAGAATGGTTCGGCCTATCGGCAAATAGTAGTATTAAATAGTGGAAAACCAATTTCTTGTTGACATGCCACTTTATTACACATCTGCACGGTAGTGGAGTTGAGTCTAATACACAATTTAAAAAAAAAGGACTGATATCATATCAAAAACCAAAACTGGTTAAAGGGGCCGCCAAGTTCCGAATGGTTCGACCCTTCAAAGGAGTGATATCAACACACCAAAACATTCGCCAAGTTAATCGCACCGCTTAATAGTTCGAAGGTTAAATGAAAACTAGAACATTGCTACTTTCGGTAGCAATGTTCAAGTTTTCATTTAACATCCAAAGCATTATTCGGTACGATTAAGTTGGCGAATGTTTTGGTGTGTTGATATCACTTCTTTGAAGGGCCGAACCACTCTCAACTTGGTGGCCTCCTTACCAGTTTTTGGCTTTGTTTATTTCTCTTTGCTTTTACACTTGGTTTATTTTTCGTGAATTAGACGTGAATACAATTTCTTTGCAACGTTGTTTAGATTTATTGTGATACACTAGTGTGTGCCTAGGCACGTACGATAATCTTGATGATCTTCTCTAAGGGTCCTCCTCTTGTGGGTTCTATCACGGTTGGTGATTCGTTGGTGGTTGCATCAAATAGTGTTAGATATCTGGGCGTGCATCTCGACCCCACCTTGTCCTGGCAGAAGGAAGTGGCCACTGTCAAGGAGGCTGTGTCGTCCCGTCTTCGGATCCTTAAGTCCTTGACGACCAATGGTCTTGTTGCTAGAAGGTCAGTAGTGACCTCTATCTACAGATCGTACGTCAGGGCGTGTGTGGATTTTCACCTGCCATTCCTCGCCTGTGTGGGGGGGCTGGGGGGAATCCAGGTGTCAATTAATGACTGTCTCCGCACAGTAGTGGGTGCTCTGCCGTCAACCCCTGTCCTGGCTCTACAGGTGGAGGCGGGTGAATGCCCTCTGTATCTCAGAGCCAGGGAACTGCTGTTGGCCCTGTGTTTGCGTGCTGTTGCGAGAGGCAAGGATGACCCAGTCGCTTGCTGTTTGTCAGAGTTCTTGGTGTTGAGCGAGGTCGACAGGGGTCGTCTTGGGTCGCTTGGTCTGGGTGCATCCCTGTTGCTGCGCCAGCCTCTGCAGGGGTTTCAAGCGCCCAGTTTTGCGACCCCTTTTCGGCCATGGGTCTGGTGTGGGGTGATAGCATCTGTCTTTGATGTTGGGCCACGCCCAGGAGTTCCGCGCATTTACTGTGATGCGTCGTTCCACAGTGAGCGATGGGTGGGGGGGGCTGGGGTTTTCATCCCAGAACTTCGTTTGGGGAGGTGCTTTTCCTTGCCAGGACTGCCTTCGGCTTTCTTGGGGGAGCTGGTTGCTTTGTGCATTGCTCTTGATGAAGGACTTGATCTTGGTTTCCCTGCTTTTGCTGTGTTTTCGGACTCAGCGGCCGGGATTGCGTTCTTGAGGCGAACGTTTGCCACCCTGCGCGTAGAGCATCCTATTGCTGTTGAGATTGGCAGGAAGTTGTGGGGAGCCCTGCGAAGGGGAGTGGAGGTCTCCATCCAGTGGGTGCCTGGTCATTCTGCTGAGTTTGGCAACGAGGTTGCGGACGGATTGGCAAAGGAGGGTTGCAATGGTGGTGTGAATGTTGTGTGTTGCCCTGTTGTGCCACGGGACTTGCGACCGGTGCTTCGCTCTCTGTCGCAGCAGGCATGGCAGGTTGCTTGGGAAGGTGGGCGCACTGGTCGACACCTTTTTGAGGTGCATCCGCTCGTGTCGTCACCTCTCTTTCTGGAGAAGATTTCGTGGAAGGATGCACAGCTTTTCACCAGGTTACGCACGGGCCATATTCTACTGCGGTCACACATGTTCCGGCTGGGGTGGTGTGATGATCCAATTTGTGCTTGTGGGTCAGGGGAGGAGACTGTGTCTCACTTTCTCTTTTCCTGCCCGCTGTGGGCTAGGTTTCGGACGCATGCCGTTTTCGGCCCTGGATGGTCTCTCGGTAAAGCTCTTGGGTTGGTTGCTCGTGGGAAAGGGTTTCGGGATGCGGTAAGGGGTGTAGTTGTTTTTTGTGACCGAACTGGTCGTTTTGGCGGCGGGGGAGGCTAGTGGTGCTTGTTGCACCGTGTGGTGGGAGACGGTTGCTGGCGTGTGGTGGGGAGGTGAGTGAGTGGCAGTGTATGTCTCTGGATGTTTGTGTGTGTGGGTGTGTGTGTGTGTGTGTGTGCGCGTTAGTGGCAGAGAGGGCAGCATTGTTGTTAGAAATTAAGTTAATTTGTAAGGTAGAGTAGAGCGTAAGGGGTCATGCCCGTGTAAGCTCTCGTACAAATAAATCAAATCAAATCAAATAGTATACACGTTCTCATTTTCGGAACTTTGGCCGTCCAATGAGATACGATGCCAACAATACTAACAATAGTTATAATAATATTTTCGTACTTACGCGCCATCCCACGCCATCCTCGTTACACCCCTAGGTTCCAAACCATAAAAGGTACCCAGTTCGTAACGTACTGCACCCATTCGTCCAATTTCATAGCTGGAGGCCTTCCCGTTATCTCTGTATCGATGAATAATCACCCTATGGAAATTAACATTGGGATGAGCGGACTAGAATTATCTAGCTTTTAGCAAACTAGTAGCTAGCTAGTTACTGCATTGTCAACGTTATTGAGTGTCAGATTTTGCATTGAAAGCAGCTTAGCTGGCATTCCTACACGAGTTAATTTTTGTCAGGTGGGACATTGCTCTTGATTGCAATTTAAGCTTTTGTACCGCATTATTATTTTCTACCAAGTACCTAAAATGTGCCCAACTATGCTTCAAGATATAACACACTGACGCTATGGCGCCGCGCTACAATGGTTTACAACCTCGACAATTGAATTGATGTGATGTTTGTTGTGATGATTGTTGCCTAATTTGGCGCGACATCCTAGCGTGTTTCTAGGTATTTCCGGAGACGTGGATTCCGAGTCTGAAGATCATGATATTGATAATGTGCCATTCTGTACTCACGTTGTAGTAATATTAGGTTATAACTCAGACGTGGTTTCAAGTAAATGCTGAAAAATGTTATGAAATTCCTATTTACTTCTTAAATTTATTGCTCAGCTTCTAAGAGAGATATTTTAGATCTGTAAAAACGAAATTTTAGGAGGAATATAGAGGAACAAATTCGCATGGGTAAAATGCTGATATATACTATGGTTTTGTCAGTACGTGTGTTAGAAGCGTAGTTCTCTTCATCAAATTGTTGAAATAGTGCGTTTAACTGCTTTCCACATCAATATGGTTGGTTTAACGGTAAAAATGGATAGGACCTTCTATGTAGTGCGTTTCATTAGCTTTAATTTGGTATATAGGAATTTGTATTTTGACCCATAGAAACGAAGATACGACTTTTTATAGAAAAAAGGCAATATGAAGGCTCCCCCCCCCCCTGGCCCCCCCCCCGCCCCCCCCCTAGAAACTGACAATGAGGCTAGACATCTTTATAAACATATATTCTTCCGATTTAACTCATCGAAACATTTTATCACGAGTGTTTTCCACAAACTTGCCACTTTTCTGATTCTCCCTCTCTACTATAATATTACTTTGGTTTACCGTGCAAAGTTTTTGTCTAAATTTCTTATTTCGTATTATTCGTGAAACTAAAGTTACAGCTTTCAACTTGGAATTGTTCCTTCTTTACAGAAACCATTAACGCTGCTTTAAAAATCGAAGATCTAAATTCTCCGTAATTTTCTTCACTATGATGATCAGCATTAGAGGGTAGGCACTTGTACCGTCCCGGTATACATCACCCACTCTGATTCGGTGGAGGCTTGGTACAGGGCTAGGGAGGTCGCGGCAATTCGAGAGGGAACGCCTGCCTCGCTATTTAAATTATATCGGAAATTAAATTCGTCATCCAGGTCGCTACCACCTCTTCGTGTTGGCAACTCCTATATTACTACAAAGCAAGATAAATCTGCGAAGTTTTGCGAACTTTTTGCTTCGAACTCAATTGTGGATGATGGAAACCCCCTGGTCCCGACGTTCCAACTATCAGACCCTCTCGCATCCCTTTCACAGATCGATTTCCCAACCTTTGTTGTTTTTCGCACCTTAATGAAACTTAAACCAAGTATGACCGGAAACAGCTAGCCGGGGAGAGAAGTTAGACTGACCAAGAGTGAGTTAGGTTGGGGTTTGGGTTGGGCTTACAAACTAGGCAGCCTTCTACATAGGTTGCCCTACGAGGCGTAGCGGTTAACTTGCTAACTAATACGGCAAGGCTACGTTATCCTCGGTCCTTAAATCTACTTAAAAGTAGGGCGGAATTAGGTTTGCTGGGAACCTAACCATACTTTACCATGTTTGAAGAATCATGAAATAAATGAATGCTGTAAAGGAACAAGGCAACTCAACAGATTAGATTTTACATGACGCACTTAATAGTTAAAGGAGCATCCTGCAACTTACAACTTGGACTAAGTCCAAATTCCCCAGAAAAACCTAGAAGGCAAAGAAATTAGTCCTCAAGTAGTCCTAAGTTCCCATAGAACCCCATGACGGAAGGAAGGAAGGAGACGACAAGTTGTTGCTGGGTCAATCCCAGTCGGCGAAGTGAAGTTTATTTCTTCATAAATTTACCACCTCAGGTTCAACAATATAACAGGTTTGCACTCACGTGCGCATGCAGAAAAACATCAATGATGCCCTCTAAAAGGACTGAATTTACTAATCTATTTACATACTTAAGGCCTACTGATACATCACTAACACATCAGTTAAGTCCACCTGAGAAATCAAAACCCTTTAACAAGGCCGTCCGAGATATCACGTAGCTTATTTATACAGATCGATCCTTAAGTTGCCTTAGCAACAGTCTTTCGAATCTTTAGAATACTCAAGACGATGCCTTTCTTACAATTCTAGGTAAGACCCATTTTTTACTTATGGTGTATTCAAACTTTCCTTGTTGTTTATTTATTCAACTTTCCTCGTTGTTAACTAACTGAATTGCTAACTACGTAGCACTTTTTCCCCAAATTACGCATTTTACTCTGTAACTCGTCACAAGCATCAACAAAAAATACGCATTTAATATTTCGCTAGTTCACCCATTAAACATGTTGCGTAACAAACTATAATTAAACAAGTTTTATCCTACGTATTTTGTAGGCTTCTAACCTAAACTTCGCGACATACCTAAAATTCGCGACAAAGTAAAAGTTGTGGACCAGATGGTCTTTCTGCCTTCCTGCTTCGGGAACTTGCTAGTGTCATTTGTTACCCACTTTCCAAATTGTTTACTTGTTCTTTTAACCTGGGGGTGCTCCCTGCGTCATGGAAAACTGCACATGTTGTTCCTATCTTCAAGAAGGGCTCCCCCTCTGATCCACTTAATTATAGACCGATTGCTCTGACTTCTGTGGCCTGTAAAGTTATGGAGGCTATGATCCGAGATTGTCTTCTAAATTTTTTCGGCGAGCACTCGGTTATTTCACAGGATCAGTTTGGTTTCCTTCCGTCACGCTCATCTACCCATCAGCTCCTGTGTGCCCTCGACCGATGGACCAGCGCACTCGATATTGGAATTCCGTCGGATAATATATATTTTGACTTCAAAAAGGCCTTTGAATCGGTCGTGCACCGCAAGCTTCTTTTGAAGCTTGATGGCTGTGGTGTCACTGGAAGGCTTAAAGCTTGGTTAACAGCCTTTCTGACAGGTCGAACTCAGCGGGTGATTGTAGAAGATGCCCGCTCTGATTGGGCACCTGTCTTAAGTGGGGTCCCACAAGGGTCCGTTCTGGGTCCGCTTCTCTTCTTAATTTACTTAAATGATCTGAAATTTCCTGATGCTGACACCTACGGGTTTAAATTCGCTGATGATCTTAAGATTGGTTCTGAAAATTTTACCGAGGTGTGTGCTCCCGGACTGCTTTCTCGTATCCACGAAGTGGTTGATTGGTCTTCAGTCTGGCAGCTGCCCCTTTCGTCCCAGAAGTGCCTTACTTTCCACGTGGGAAACCAGAATAAATGCAGTAAGTACCTTTTGGGAAACGTAGTTCTCCCCTCCTTTCGTGAGGTGCGAGATCTAGGAATTCGTTTTACCTCCAACCTGAAATCCAGCCTCCATTGCAGGGAGGTTTGTGCCAGCGCCTATCGTCGTTGTGCTCTGATTAAGAGATGTTTTTCCTCGGGAAATGTATCGACACTCGTTTGGGCTTTCAAGGTTTACGTTCGGCCCATTCTTGAGTATGCCACTCCGGTCTGGTCGCCGTACTTGGTTCGGGACATCGATCTGCTTGAGGGGGTCCAACGACGGTTCACGAAGGGCCTGCATGGTCTCCGCGATGCCAGCTATGAGAATCGACTTGCCAGGCTGGGCTTGGAGCTTCTCGAGCTTCGTCGTATTAAATTTGACCTGGTTTTGACTTATAAAATTCTTCACGGCCATATCTCGGTTGACCTCCCTTTTTTTGACGTCTCGCGAAGCGAGATCAATACTAGGGGCCATGCTTGGAAACTAAATGTCCAGCCCTCTCATTTGGACTGTCGACGGCACTTTTTTTCAGTTCGTGTTGTGCCAATTTGGAATGCCCTTAAGAGTGAAACGGTGGGTGCATCTTCGGTCACCAGTTTCCGAGCAAGGCTTTGTGAGGAACGACTAGATAGATTTTTGAAACGACCACTCCCACCTGCCCAACCACCACCGGTCTAATGGTTCTTTTACTTTAAACAGGAGCAGTGTAAGTGGTTCATAGCCCTTCTGTTTTCCTCCCACTTGCAGTGGCAAACCATGTTATTATTATTATTATTACATCAGTGTCTGCAGGGAAACACACTTCTGTTTTCAGGGGCCGCTTTTCGGCTCAACGCAAATAATTGACTAGAAAAATCTCAGAACGTCAACACCAAATTCGTCTCAAGAAGGATTAACAAATACAAACACGAATTTTTTGCCGTTTTCCTTTGCTCTTTGATGTCAAGACTTCCCGGCAGGTTACTGAACTTTGAATAAAAACTGATTTTAAAAAACGTTGTTAAAATGGCACGATTATTATGCCTTAAATATATTTATTTAGTGACATGCGATGCGACGAAGAGCGCTTATGAAAAAAAAAGAAAAAAGCGCCAAAACAGTGATTAAAAAGTAAAAAGCCGATAAGGTGCACATGCATACACCTAAAAATGCGACGTTTCGATCCCGATACGACTCTTTATCAAGCAATTTTTAGCAGTAGGCTGAAAGTCAAACACTGGGTGAACCCAGAAAGCACAACAAAAGCATACAATTTTGAAAAACTGGAAATGAACCTAAGCCACGATGAAACCTGGCAATAGGGAGACCACACATTACTTCCTGCAAATACAGGTCGTAAGTCATTTGCAAGAAGTAATATCTGATCTTCCTATTGCCAGGCTTCGCCCTGGATTAGATTCATTTTGAGTTTTTCAAAATCGTATTCTTTTGTTGTGCTTTGTGGGTTCGCCCAATTTTTTTGTATGTTTTGACTTTTAGCGTAGTGACAAAAATTATAGATAAAGATTTGCATCTGACATTCTCTCTTTTGCAAAATTTTAGTAGATTTGGATTACTCTTTCTTTTCTTTGAATTACGTCTCAGTGACAGGACTCGTGGCCATTCCTAGAAGTTAATGGTAAACAAAGCTATTGTGTGCGCGGCGTATCTTGAGTCCTGCAAGTATTTCATGAGCGGTTAAGTCTTCCTGGAGGGGGTGGCTTTAGTCGACGGCCGCCATTGTTTTTTTTTAACCATCTTGGATATCAACAAGGCACTCTGCTGCCAAAAACGTACAATCGATTATCTGTCTTCGTTCTGTGGCGGCGAACTCAAGATAGGCAGCGGGCATTATAACTGTGATACGAGCAAGTTTTTTGGACAAACCGAGTTGTCTTACCATGGAATGCCCTTCCTGATGAGGTGGTCAAGGCACCTAATTTACCCACTTTTAAAAGTAGACTGTCCAGATGTGACTTAAAAAGATTTTTTATGCACTTTAAATTTCAGTTCACTACTTTATTGCCTTCTAACTGTGTTTATATGGTAATTATAAATGTTATAAATGTTTTAAAGGTTTTAATATGTTTTTTTTTTAATTTCTAGTTTAATTCTATATTGCCTTCTTACTGTGTTTATACGGTAATTAAATGTTTTAAAGGTTTTAATATGTTGTTTAAATTTCTAGTTTAATACTATATTGCCTTCTAACTGTGTTTACATGGTAATTAAATGTTTTAAAGGTTTTAATATGTTTTTTTAA